>PISX010016524.1:0-46006 GCA_004024625.1 Mellivora capensis
AGTACAGTGGTTCTGAGTATGGACTTTGATTCACGCCTTTGCATTCATATCCTAGCTTCATCACTTCCATGCTTGGAATCAAGTTTCTTTACCTGTTTCATGTTTCTCAATTGTAAAATCGAGGTCATTCATGTAAAATCCAAGTCAAACCTACCTCACACAGTTGTTGTGACAATTAAATAAAATAATACATAGGGATGCCTGGGTGGCTCAGTCGGTTAAGCGGCTGCCTTGGGCTCAGGTCATGGTCCCGGCATCCTGGGATCGAGTCCCACATCAGGCTCCTTGCTGGGCAGGGAGCCTGCTTCTCTCTCTGCCTCTGCCTGCCACTCTGTTTGCCTGTGCTCCCTCCCTCTCTCTCTGACAGATAAATAAATTAAAAAAAATAAAAAAAATAATACACAGAATGATTCTGGCACATATGGTGAGCCTCAAAGTTAGATATTCTGTGGTATTATTTTCTCCATTGGAATACATTGCCAAAGTCATAGCATAAGTAAAAGATGCCCAAACCCTCGGATCCTGTTTTACCTCTAGTCAAGAATAATCTACTTCAAGATGAGATAACTATAAGCCCTTTCAAGAAAACAGTCTATAAAAACCTCAATTCTAGTCACCAAATCTAAATAGATTTTATGTCAAAGGTCACATATAGTTTAATGTTACAATTTTTTTTTTTAATCTCTACACCCAATGTGGGGCTCAAACCCACAATTCTGAGATCAAGAGTCATATGCTCTACTAACTGAGCCAACCAGGTGCTCCAGTTTAATGTCATACTTTATCAGTGCATACAGGTAACTCATTCAGCAATGTGTATGGGGCACACCCCAAGCAAGGCATGGGTTTAGGTGCTGAGGACTCAAAGCTTGGATAGGATAGATATGATTTCTGCTCTGCTTTCCAGACTGAGATACAAGAACTGGACCAGTCGTAACAGCAGAGAGAGAAAGAGTGGAGTAGGAGAAGAAAGTTTGGGAACATCATAAACTTAGTACCTGGAAATTGGTGATTTTAGCTGTTTTGGAGGTTTGAGTTATTTCTTTTACGTTTCTGGATTAATAATGTATCTCTCTATACCTCTCTCCATTCCACCATCTGTATCCTCACGTATCCCTTCTTTTCTGGGGGTTATTCCACATTTGAAATCTGAAGGATGCTAAATTCCTGGTCCTTTCCCCTCCTCAACAGCAGGGACACCTGGCATAGTGGAGGAGAGGGAAGATGGTACTGCTGCCATAGGAGTTCCTGCAAAATACTTGGCCTCTTTTCGGTTAGACTGCTCCAGGAGGGAGTGAAAGTGGAATGGGGAGGTAGGGAGTCACAGGTGGGAGATTCCTGGCAAGCAATCAGACTACTAAAATAGGGAGTGGGGAAGAGGGGAAAACACAAGGTCAAGCTTACTAGTGTTTTGTAGGGGCATCTGTAACCGCACTTTAAGACGTTAAGCCAAAATGTGCATTTTTATGGGGAGATTCATTCAACGAATACTTGAGCATTAACTCCATACAAAACATTGTTCTAGAAACGGACATGTCTGTAAACCAAACTGCTGAAGTTCCTGGCCCTCCTGGGGCTTACACTCTAGAGGATGATAAGGACCATAGGTTTATTCTCCAAAAGATTCTGTTTTAAAAATGCTCAGGAATCAAGAGGCTAGACCTGTGGTCCTCAGTGTTGTGTACCAACACCAGGGCAGGGAGATCTTAAAAGTCCAGAGGAGAGAGCCCATTCCTGAGATTCTGATTGGATGGATCTGTAATTGGGCTTGGGAATAAAGCTTTAAAATTCCCACTGATTTTGATTCAGTTAAGTTTGAGACAAACTGATTGCTTCTTTGAAAAGAGAGTGGAGATGAAGTTTCTCTCACCAAAAAGAGCTAGGAAAAATTGGCCACTTCCTTCTTTCATAAATACTAGGCAATGGGATTTTCAGTTCTGAATATCCCAGGAGAGAAGCGTCAACATTCTTCCTTTATTTTTATTAGCTTAGAATAGCGCCCTACAAACAGTGCTTCCAAAACATTTAATGTGTGCCTATGTATTTTAACTTTAGGAATAAGAGGAGGACTTATCATCATCATCTAAGACCCCAAATGATTTTCTGTTTTTCCAAATACTACTACTACTACTATAAGTTTTTATTATATGCCACTTTACAAGCTGGGCACTTTACAAGTGTTCTATGTAATACTCCGCAAAACCTTGTAAGGTATTGTTATGCTTACTTAGCAGAGAAGAAAGGAAGGCTCTGAGGGGTCAAGGAGCTTGCTCAAGGTCACACAGAGATTGGACCCGTGGGAACCTACACCATAGGCTGGCTTTCAACCCAGACGACCACCGCAGCATCCCACCCTTTCTGAGTCCCCTCCTCTCCCTCCCTTGTTTAACACTTGGAACCTTTTCTGTGACCGAAGTTGAACATACATGTTATAAGTCACTGAGGAAAAAGATTGCTTGGAGACTCTCGATGGAGGCTATTTGGAGGAGGGCAGTCTTCCCAGTGCAGGGTATTATTTCTGTAGGTAGCCCCCGAGCTCATTCCCAAACCTAGCGGGGACAGACACTCGCTGGGCTCGCACCCCAGGGCGGCACTGATCCCCAGGCTTTGACGAGAGGTGGCTGCCTAGGCCCCGCCTCCGCGGGCGCCTGGACGCGGGTGCAGATCGCAGACCAGTGGGTGATCTTAATCTCGTGGTCCCGGGGCGGGTCCGAAGGATTCTCGGCTCAGTCAGGAACTTGAGCCTGGGACAGATGACTGGCTCCAGAAGTCTTTGCTGAAAGACAGTTAAAAAGCTAGGTCCCTTTGAGGTTGAAGACTTGAACCCCCTCCAGCCATTCGGCTTCTTTCCCGTGCCTATAGTCTTCCATGTGTCCTAAAAAGTTGGCTCCCAAGTTTAAGGGGTCCCAAAGTTCACAGGGATCCCAGGTAGAGGGCCAGGGGACCCAGCGTCCCAGAGACACTGGCAGGCCCAGCTCCAGGACCCGAGCCGGTGGGCGCAGGCAGGCAAGGATCAGGAGCGCGCCTCCAGGTCCGGTCCACCTCTGGGGTACTAGAGGGAAGTACCGCGGGGGTGGGGGCGGGGGTGGACAAGCCCGGGAGGGTGACCGACAGCGTGGCCAGCCACTGGCCGAGGGCGGTGAGGAGGCTTAGGCCGGCGTGAGTGCGTGCGTGTGTGCGTGAGTGTGAGCGCGAGGGTGAATGTGTGAGCCTCCCCAACCCCCACCTGTTTGAAATGGTTTTAAAATGCCAAAGCCAGATTGACCATATTTCAAAAGTTGCAAACAGTCGGGGTAAAACACGGGCATATGCCCCTACCCTGAAGTGATTAGCTGACTCGAGGGCAAGGAAAGAAAAGAAGGAATAAGAGGGGGGCGTAGAGGGGGCTAAATCTCCTTTTGGAGGATCGGTTTTAGGACCCAACGGGAAGCACTCTGGAATCTCTCCCTTCGGGAAGGAGAGGTGGGGCGGGCCGGCCGGCAGGAGGCCGCGGGGCGCATGCGCGCGCGTCTCCTCTCGCCGGCCGCTGCGCTCGGCGGCGCGGAATAGAATGAACTGTAACAAAACAAGCTGAGCCTTTGTATCTGCTTAAAGGGGCCGCAGGCACTTCCCTCCTGTCCCCCCCAACCCCCGCTCGGCAACCGCGTCTCCAGGGCGCCCAGCAACTGGCTGGAAGGGCTTCCCTCACCCTCAGGAACAGCCCGCCAGCGAGGAAAGGCGAGCCAGGCGGGAGGCAAAGAGGAGACACCGCATTTCTAAGAGGCAAGAAAGGAAGGAAGGGAGGAAAAAAAAAAAAAATAGCCCAAGCGGCGCAGAGTGGACTCTCGTCCGGGAGAGAACGATCGGGCGCTGGAACGTGGACCGAGAAGCACCGGAATGCAAACAAAGCTCGCGGGCGTCTGTGCAGGGCTCGCGGGGAAGCCCAGAAAGTTTGTTTTATGATGGCTTGAGTGCGCGAGTGTGTGCAGGGGAGCGAGGCTGCCAAGTTTCTCTCTCCCGTTGCGTTATTTTGGGGGAGATGTCTCTCCCATGAACCAGCGGGGGCTTGGGGACTTGTGCTGTGGGGGGCACCTGTCTCTCATTGCATTATTATTTTTTGTGTGTTGTGGGGGGAGGAGGGGTGTAACCCATCATGTCGAGAGTGATCCAGAAGAAGAACCACTGGACTAGCAAGGTTCATGAATGCACCGTGAAGCGGGGACCCCAGGGTGAGCTGGGGGTGACGGTGCTGGGGGGCGCGGAGAACGGAGAGTTTCCGTATGTTGGAGCGGTGGCCGCGGCCGAAGCGGCGGGGCTTCCCGGCGGCGGCGAGGGCCCTCGGCTGGGCGAAGGGGAGCTGCTTCTGGAGGTGCAGGGGATCCGGGTGTCCGGCTTGCCCCGCTACGACGTGTTGGGAGTCATCGACAGCTGCAAGGAGGCCGTCACCTTCAAAGCCGTCAGACAAGGTAAGACGGGACGCGCCTCCGGGAGGCGCCCGCAAAACGGGGAGAGGCCTGCGAGGTGTCCCCCGCCGCATTTCGGTTTCCCGCGTTCCTCCTGCGAGCGCAGCTTAGAGGGGAAGTTGGGGCCGTGCGCCCTGTCGCGGTGAAATAAGCAAAGTTGTTGAGAGATAGGTGGGTTGTTTGCCCACCTGCGCTGGAAAGGGGAGGCTGGATTTGCGCGGGGAAGCGGGGAGACTTTTCCCAGGCCTGGTTTGCCAACCTGTTATCTCAGCCACCAAGTGCAGTGCCGCTTCGCCTGCGCCGGAAGGAGAGTTGGGAAACTGAGGCAGTGGCAAAGTGGACGGTCTCCGGGCCCTTCTGGGGAGTGATGCAGCAAGCGCAGTCGCTGCATTCCTTTGCCACTTATCCGTTCACAGACCGGGAGAATGGGTATGAACGAGAGGGGTCTGTGGTTACTGACGTCCTCCATCAGGAAATCGGCTTCACCTGGTATCCCTCCAGGTGGTTTGGGGTACGACCGCCCTGCGGTTCCCGTGCCTGCCGCCTGAAGATCCTGCATTCACCCTAGAGCTGGATGACGCATGTGTCTCGGTCGTGTGGCCCAGCCCCAGGCGTGGGGGGAGGGAAAGGAGTATTTCTGCCAGCGCCAGTCAAGCCCAAGTTTATGCTGCCTCCACCACCACCACCATCGTTATCCTTGATAATGGTAATGGTAGCTACTCTGCACTGATAGCTTACTACGTGCCAGGCTCTGTGTTGAATGCTTTCCTTGGCTGTTTTGTTCTGATTCCCAATTCTGAGAGCGAGTTGTTTTTATAAACCCCAGGCTGCAGGTAAGGAAACCGGCATTGACATTGGATAAGTTACTTGCCCAAGGTCACACAAATATCAGAAGTGAGGGTTTGACTCCTTAATGCAAGAGGAGGAGGAAGAGATGGGGGGATAACCCTCCTTGACTGGAGGGCTTGATTTCTAGGGGAGGGAATAAAAGCAGATTCCTCTCTTAGAAGCCTGTAGAGGAGTGCCCATGTCTTTGATGACTGCTGTTGGTGGGGAGTCCCTTGCCTCTCAGTTTGGTGCAGGTAAGGGGCTCTCCCTATATCAGTCCAACAGAGTTGATTCTCCTAAAGGATCACTTGCACCACCAAGTACCATGACACAGGCTCCAAGTACCATGAAAGCACCAGAGGAAGTGGCAATGTTGAGCATGGTGAAAAATTCCCATATGTGCCTGCGGGCCTGGAAGGGCAAGCAGCAGCTGGAGGAATGTGTTTAAGGAAAGGAGGGCTGGCTTGGGCTGAGCAGATCCTTGGAAACAGGCCTGTTCCAGATGAAACAGAGGAGGGGGCAGAAGGCTTTGTCAGGCCTTTTGGTAGTTTGAGGAGCGATGCACTGACACTTATGAAAAGTTCCTACCATTTATGTATGTCCTCATCTTCTACTTGGACACCTCTTCCGGGAAGCCCTCCAGCATGCTGCCATGCTGAACAAACCCTTCTTCCTTTGAGCTCCCCTAAATGTGTATATTGTAGTTCTTTTACTTCCTCTGGACTATGAGTTAGGCCCCTCTTCTCATTTCTGTACAAGAGACTGTGCCTTATTCATTGTGCATTTCCTCAGGCTTTGCTTGAGGTCTAACACCTTCTTTTCCTGAGAGTGTGTCCTCATCAGTAACCTGGCCTGCCTTTAGGTATTACATAAGCTAATAAGTAGAAAGTGTGGAAAACAGGGCCTGGCACATAGTAAGTGCCCAATAAAGATGAGCTATTATTGTGTAAAATTGAATTTATTTCTAAGCCTAGTTTTTGGTGTTAGGAACGTGGATTATGAATTCAGTGCCAGTACCTGGATTGTTAGGATTTGATAGAACTGTAGAGCAAACACCGTGTCAAAGCATTTGATGGGAGCAGCCAAAGGTCTCGGTATGGGGGTATTTTGGAGAAACGGTTGGTGGAAGGACAGGCAGGGGTAGCTATCCATCTGTTATCTGTCTAGTGGGTCCTGTATGGGGGCTTGTTTTTAATGTGCAGTATGCCACGTGTGCCTGAACCTCTTCTGGCCACCAGTCATCAGAGATCCAAGAGCCACTGTATCTCATCATGGTAGGTCATATAATCAAGTGTGTTCGGAATCAGACACCTCTGGATGGAAAGGAAACTGTAGTGTCTCCAAATGTTATTTCCCTTCACCCAGAACCATTCTGTGTGCTGCACAGGACTGTTCCTAGCAGGTGTGTGCGTGCATGTAAATCTACTTCTACTCAGGAGACCACAAAGATGGGGATGGAATCCACAGCAGTGTGAAAGCTACTATTTTATGGGATAATTACATGGGCACAGTTCTTCCAACATCTTCATTATAGAAACATGGCACTAGGAAGCATTTCACCAGTCTTCCGTTCCCCCTATAGCAAGAATATGAGTTAAATTATATGACAGGATTGCTCTTACCAAGTCTTCATTACTATGTTGTAATCATATTAGATAAACTCATCCTGGGTGTGTGGCAAAGGAAAATGTTACTTTTGTGTCTCCTGCACCCTGAGCTAGCCACTCCCAGAGACACAGGGCACTTTGGGTACCGTCAGTATGGAAATGACACGGTCTTCTTGTGGGAGAAAATTCTGCTGTTTCTATTTCATGGCAGCTCCCTGGGAAGATGCACAGACTAAAATAGTCTGTAGCAAATGGTATTATATGAAGCAGGAGTGCATTGTGAAGGAACCAGGCTAAATGGATCTACCAGGTTAGACTTGGTTCATTTTATTTTATTTATTTATTTTAAGATTTTATTTATTTATTTGACAGAGAGAGAAAGGGAGAGCATGAGCAGGGTGGGGGGGTAGGTGGGGAGCAGCAGGCCTAGGGAGAGGGAGAAGCAGGTTACCTGTGGAGCAGGGAGCCCAACTCAGGGCTTGATGCCAGGACCCTGGGATCACTAGAACTTGGTTCATTTTAGATGGGGAAGACAGTCTTTTGTCACAAAGTGCCTAAGAAAATGTACAGATACATATATATGTTACATAAAATATGTTATTTTGAAAAAAAATGCTATTTTGTATATCTATAATATAGCATATACTTTATACTTTGTATAAAGTATATGCTATATATATATAAATATATATATAATATATAATATAATATAATATAATATAAAATATATATATATAAAATATATATATATAAATATAGCATATACTTTATACTTTGTATAAGTAAATATACATTTACTTGTAGTGAAATGCACAGATCTTTAGTATATAGTTTGATGAGTTTTGACAAATGTATATGTTCATTTTTTCTTTACCCAAATCAAGATATAGAACATTTCCGTTACTCTAGAAATTTCCCTCCTGTCCCTTTGTGGCCGGTTCCCGATACCTCCTCCAGAGACAAAGGCTATCTGATTTCCTTTATCATGGATTAATTTTGTCTATTATTGATGTTCATATGAATGAAATAATGCCATATGTACTCTTTTGTGTCTGACTTTTTACACTCAAAATATTTTGCAGATTTCATAGTTATTGTTCTTTTTTTTAAAGTTTATATATATATATATATATATTTTTTTTTTTTTTAAGTCATCTCTTTACCCATGATGATGCTCAAATTTACAACCCCATGATCAAGAGTCACATGCTCTGCCAACAGAGTCAGCCAGGCACGCTTCATTGTTCTTTTTTATTGTTGAGTACTATTCCGTTGTAGGTATGTGTGTATATACGTGTGTGTATACACACACACACACCAGTTTTTAAAATATTTTTGCTTGTCATTGGGCTTTGGACTATTTGTCATTTTTCACTATTGTGAATATAGGTGCCAAAATATTCCAGTTGCTCTGCATTTTTGCCAGTCTTCAATCTCATCTGTCGTTTGAATTGTAGCCACCCTAGTATATGTGGAAATAGAAAAAAAGGGAATTAAGGAAACTTTGCTATAGGATATAAGCTAAGCACTTGTTTTAGAATGTGCCAGGCCTGAGGTGAAAGTAGTGCTTTATGGACATTTTGTTTTTTATTCCTGACCCCGGACACAGGTGTCCAGAACTGAGGTCCGCAGAGTTTGGGTAGCCTTTCCAAGAGTCACACAAGTGGCAGAAGTCAAGCTGACAGGCAGTTGTGTTGGATGCCCAAAGCCCCTGCTCCTCATTCCTGGGTCGGCATGTCTCACAGTAGGGCCCCCAGACCAGTGGCCAAAGCGTCACCTGGGACTGGTTAGACACTGGAATTCCTGGACCCCACCCCAGCCTTTGGGTACCTCCTGGAGGCGGAGCCTGTGGGGCAGTATTAAAGAGGCCCTGGGGTGATTCCAGGGCGTGCCCCGTTTTGAGAATCACTGCCTGGAGGTGTGGACTGACACTCAGAAAAGGACCCATGACACAGCTGACCTGGGTTCCAGAACAGGCTTTGCCAGCTAGTGCTGTCGTCTCGGGCAAGTCACCCTCTCTGGGCCGACCTTTCTTCATTTTTTCATGCCAGAAATAAAATGGCCGTGGCCTGTAGGTCCTTTGCATTCCTAAAATGCTGCACTTCCATGAGTAACCCTGACTTAAGCAAACGCTTAAGCTGGTGTGATTGTAGTTTCCCAAAGTGGTGGTATCCTAGGTCATGCTTACATATTTCCGTAGGTGAAGTCTGTGGTTTTGCAAATTGCCCGGAAGCCGAAACCGCCCACATTTTAGACAGAGCAGGGACAATAAATAAGACACAGTTTAGAAACCACACCACCACCACCAGACCCTTTTTCTCACTGAAATGAGGGTGTTCTGACCACACACAATTGAATAGAGTTCTTTGTGCCTTTTTGTGTTTTGTTCTGATGTGTGTTTATTTTTGACCCATTGGACTATACTACAATAGCCCTGTAACAAAGTCATTCTCATTTTATTTTATTTTATTTTTTAAAGATTTATTTTATGTGTTTGGGGCCAGGGATGGGGGAGAGGGAGGGAGAAGCAGACTTCCCCGTGGAGCAGGAAGCCTGATGCAGGGCTCGATCCCAGGACACTGGGATCATGACCTGAGTGGAAGGGAGATGCTTTACTGACTGAGCCACTCAGGCACCCCAGTCATACTCATTTTACAACACAGGGGCCTGTCTTTCTTGGTGTCCCGTGAATTCTGCTTCAGGGTCTCTGGGTTTGCTTATTCATCCCTGAGATGGTCACAAGATGGATTGTTTTCCTTAGTGTCCCTTCAGAGAGAAGATCATTGAATAGTGTGCTGCTAGATGGTTAACAACTCGCTCTGGTAGAGGGGAGCCTCAGATCTGTAGCATATCTGGAGTGGGGAAGAGATATGTTTAATCCATTCTATAGAGCCAGTATGAGCTCATCCCAGCATACCCCTGACCTCCCTATAAGACAGCTCTTGAGTTACAAGCCATCCCCTCATCCTGTTTTGTGCCTGCATAGCCTTGTCCCAATTTAAAATTATCTTCTGTTTCTTCTTTTTTTAAAGTTAATTAATTTTTTAAAAAATAATCTCTACACCCAACGTGGGGTTTGAACTTACAACCCCAGATCAGCTGTTACATGTTCTACCTGCTGAGCCAACCGTGTGCCCCTTGTTTCTTCTTTTTTGTCTGTCTCTCCTCCCCCTAGAATGTAAGGTCTGTGAAAACAAGAAGCTTTTCTCACTTGCTTACCCCTCTATTTCCCAGGGCCTGAAACAGAAGCTGGCAAATCCTAGGTGCTCATTCACATTTGCTGGACACGTGAATGGATTTTCCTTTGTGGCTTCTCATTCGTATAATATGTGCAGACTAGGCTGTCTACATCTTTCCCCCTTTACTGCCCATTCATCTTTTATTTCTTCTAACTTAGGATCCTAATACATTCATTTTTCCCTTCACCAGATCTTCCAATCAGCTGATTCCCTGTGTCTAATAATTTATATGGAGCTATAAATAAGTAAATGACCGACAAGGTTTAATGAATTATATTGAAGTATTTCTGCTTGTTTACCCTTGCTGGAGTTTAAGAAGGGAAATTTCAGATGCTGAGCAGGCAGGATGGTGAGAGGCTTCTCTGTTTTTTGTTGATATGGGGTCTGCTCTATGTCAGCGTCCGTAAGAATAACACCTTACCTCTGTTTTTTTGTACCATAGTCCCTGAACACAATTTTTCCAGCCAACAGCAAATCAGATCTTTGCTGCAGAAAACAGTCTAATTTTTGTCCTCTCTTCTCCTTACATTGTGCTTTGTGTTTATAGGTCTTTTTTTTTTTAACTTAAACTTTCAAAATCAATCTTTTTATTCTTCGTAATAAAAGACCACTCTCCGAAGGGTATTTTTAGGTTACGCTGTGGAACATTCCACAGCTTTTAGAAAAAATAATGCAAGGACAGGCAACCCAACTTGTCCATTGTTTCCAGTAGCCACCCTTGGCCAATAGCCGTGTTCTTTAAAAATAGATTCACTTGACCTTATGATGCAATGGTATACAGTTGGCTCACTGCATATGTTGGCATTCATTACCCAGCTAGTCTAGGAGGGCAGAATTGATGATATCCACCAAGGGGAATTAAGTGGTTTATAAGAGAAAACATTCTGACATCTCCGTACCACAAGGGTTTACATGAAGGATGTTGCTTTATAAACGATGGTTATTTAATGCAAAACACCGGTCTCTGATGTTAGTGGTCCCTTCCTCGAGTCTGTATATATGTGTAACAGGATATACTGATTTTGTGTACGCTGAGAATAAAGGCTGTCAAATTTGTTGAGGGCTGACATTCACATCCTAAAAAAGTAGGGTACTACATTCTTGCCTGTCTTTATGCAGCTTCTATGCGAGATCTATAACCTTGAAAGATCCCTCGTAAACGCTAGAGCTTTGCTGTGTGGCACCCCTATGGATGTCTGTGTTGATATGGTATTTCTTGTGAATTTGTTTTGGTGTTTCCATGGCTGTACCCCACATGCCTATCATGTGGATGTCTACTTTGTAGTAAAGTATCCTATGTAGAGCCTGGAATGTTCTGGATGCTAACCTTTCTGAAGGCATGTCACAAAATTAGAAGATGGAATTTGAACAAGGTCTTTCATGATTAAATAATACTCTTCCCTTTTATGGCTAAGTAATTAAAGAGTGGAGTATAATCATTTCTTATAATCATTTCTTCAGTCTTCATCTCAGAGTGAAAACCGAAGTCCTCACAGTGACTCACGAGGCCCCCTCCCATGATCTGGCACATGACATCCCCCCGCCCAACCCGGTCCATGATCTGCTAGTTCCCACCGCGAAGGCTTGCTGCCTCCTGAACTTCAAGTCCCAAATGTCACCTTCTCCGTGACACCTTCTTCGACGACATTGTTGGAAGCTGTAACTCCACCGCTGTTCGTTACCCTCTGTCGCCTTTCTCTGCTTTATTTCACTCCATTTCAGGGAGCTTGCTTCAAAATAAGTAAAATCCTTATTTTGTCTCTCCTAGAAGAGAAGCTGTGGGAGGGCAGGGACGTTGTGGGTGTGCTTGGTGCTGCGTCCCCAGGACTGAGAGCAGGGGCCTGGTGCGCCCTCGTGGCACGAGCATCTGTTGAACGTCTGCTGTCAAACGGAGAACTTGAATAACTCTCCCCTGAGCTCGGTTGCCTCTGAACAGTCCCGTATTTGAGAGTCTCTGAAACTGTGGGTAATTCATGACGGATCCCATTAACCTTGATGAGGGTTTTTCATTGGCGGCCTGTGAGTGGGGCTGAGTAGAGCTTAGCCAGTCCATCGAGGAGTCTTCTTGAAGGCAGCGTGGGCAGCCGGTTTCAGCTGGTCTTCACGTGACGGGTTTGGGGCAGCCCCTGAGTGTGTCAGGGAACTTTGCAAACTCTCTCACCCTCCAGCGGACTGTGAGAAGTTCTTCTGGGCACTGCCCGCTGTGCGTATAGACTTTTTTCCTGTTACTGCCTCCATTGTCGTGAGAAAGAATTACAGAAGAGAATTACATTCTCCCCGCTCAGGCGTCGACCCCACCATGATTGCCCTCAGAGGCACTCGTGTGCATCTTTAATGGGACACAGTTCTGTTTTCCACAATAAGACTAATCTTTCAGCCTGTCATGAGACAAGACTGGAAGCTCTCTTATGGGCAGTGGCCTGATGGTGCAACTGAAAGGGGATTATGCCCTGGTGATAAGCCATGTTTCAGAATTATTGTTCTATACAGTGTTAACAGGACAGCAGAACTACTTGTAAGATAACCCACTAAGATCCGTTTATTGATGTGTTATACGTGTGTAGATTTTGGACTTAAGCTGGTGTGGATTAGAAGCCAGATTTTTAAATTTGCTAGCCAGGTGACTCAGGGCAAGACACTTCACCTCTTTGGGCCAGGGTTTTCCCATCTGAAAATGGGGATGAGAGCGATACCTACCTACTTTCTAGAGTTGATGGAAGAATAAAAGGAGGAGGTTTAAGTAAACCACATGGCAGAGGGCCTGGCCCATAGCTCAGTATATGTTGGCTTCTGTTATTGTCTGAATGTTCCTCATTTGAAAGCACTCCAAAGAGAAGAAAGAATCTCCTGAGAGATAGAAATTGTGGTATAAGTTTCCTGGAGAGCTTTTTAAAGTCTAGAAAAAAAGCTTCATTTTTCTGCATGATTCAGATGCCACTTTTTTTTGAAACGGCTATGGTTGGATGAGTTCGGACAAGTGAGAAGGAAATTCTGGACCTCACCATGTGTAGGTGGAAATTCTCTCATGTTGTCCCCAGTGGTGACATATTGATTCTAATTATTGTCATCGGGTCCCAGGTTGTACGAAGATGTAGGGGATGGAGAAGTCCTCTCTCTATTTCCTGGAAGTCCCAAGGAGAATGATCCTGGAGAAGGTGACACGGAGATCCTCTGACCTTCCTGGCACTGTATTTGGGCTCCCACATCATGAGTGGCAAGGGAAGCAGTGGGGCTTGGGGTTATAAGAGTTTGGAGTCAGACTGGTTGGGTTCAAATCTAGGCTCTGCCACTTCCAGCTGAGCGACCCTTGGGTGCGTTAACCTGCCAGAACTCCATTTTCCCAGTAGAAAATGAGAGTAATGCCTACCTCCTTGGCTGCTTGGGAGGATTAAATGGGAAAATGTACCCAGAACACTTAATTCTCTGCTTGGCATATAGGCAGGGCTTACCAAAATACCTACATAATAGCAGCTGTGATGATTTTCCGTTGAGAAATGGACACCACCGGTGAGTTCCTCTAAAGCAGTGATTTGAAATGGAGGGTGGTTTTGCCCACTCGGGGACATTGGGCATTGCCTGTAAGCCTATTTGGTTGTTACAACTCAGGATGGGGGAGTGCTGCTGGCACGTCGGGAGTGGAGGCCAGGGAGGCCGCAGAACATCCTATAGTGTACAATACCGGCCCCCTCTCCCCAGGAGAGAGTTATCCGTCTCCAAACGGCCAAAAGATGAGATTGAGAAACCCTGGTCTAATGTATAACTTCAGGGTCAAGACCGGGAATCTGAATTAGGAACAGGAAACGAATCGTAATTGTTATTTATGGATCTTCTGATAGGTTGCTGAGACCCAGGTTAGGGTTTTGCCTGGGTAGATGATGTCATTCTCATTTTAGCCGTGAGAAAAATGAGCTGGGAGAGGTCACGTCATTTATCCTCACCCCCAGGCACCTGACCCCGGTGAGATTCAAGTTCAGATCTGCCTGTTTACAAAATTTGTGTCCTAGGAGTGTGTTGACTTTGTAGCCGGGAGCCCCTAGGTCCTTCTACTGTGGGGGTCACTGTGGATGCTGCCTGGGAGGGTGCAGTATGCTTGGTGACCCCACTAAGGATAGGCCTAGAAATAAATTCCCAGAGTGTTAAAGGGCCAGAACCCAGAACGAGCTGCTCTACTTACTTGTCTTTCTCTGTCTGCCCTGTTCCCCGTCACCAACACTGTCATTTTCTTCCTCCTCTGTGCCCTCTTTTTTCTCCCCCATGCACATCATGATTTCAAGACAATAGTGCGTTGTCATTGCCGATTTGCCTGTCTGTCTCCCCTACTGGATTATGTGTTTCTTGAATTCTTGAAGGCAGCATCCCTGTTCTCTGTTTGCCATCTCTGCCCTGTGTAGGTGCTCGAGAAATATCTGCTCAATTGAATTCTTTGGAGGGTAACGAGTAGGCATAACTTTTAACTAAATTAAAAAAAAAAAATTCTTGCCTAAGATCTTGTTGGCTAGAAACTCCGTGGCTTATTTTTAAGGCATATTAAATATACTTAGCCATATGTCTGACTTTTCCATGATGATTTAAGATGGTTCTCTGCCAGTTGTTGTAGCATTTTGAACTGTGGGGAAAATATTGAATTAATTGTGTTGAAGGTCTTAGAGGGCCTGTATTCTGACCAGATGTGTGCAGGGATTGAGCCTGTTGCTTACGTCATGTGGCCATGGAAGGCATCGCTTCGCCTTGATTTAAATAGAGTCAGTATTTTACCACCTGGATCCTTGGCCAAGCGTTAGAATTTACATCTGATGGGGAGAGCATGCTCATTTCCTCCTCCAACTATCAGCCTGTTTAAGTCTGTGTGACTTGGTTAAGAATTCAGAACTCTAGATCAAGTTGTTAAAAAAGAACTTTCCTTGGTGTTAGAGCATGTGGATTTTTTTTTTTTTTTAAACTAAGCCTCGGCATCTAGATTTTGGTTTCTAATCGTTTAAAAAACTCAAATATTATTGTGACCTCGAAGAACCATTAGTCACCATTTGTAGTTGGTATGTGCTCCCATAGCTCATGTTTTTTTCCTCCCTGTGAAAGTTACTTATTTCATTTAAACAATGTGAATTGTTTAAATGAAATATGTGAATATGAAAGGAGATGTGAAAGATGTGAATGTGAAAGGATGTATCTACATTGTCTGTAATCCCACTCAGAGAAATAACACGCATTCATACTGTATTTGCATCCAAACACTCATGTGTGCACACACACACACACCTTTTTTTAAAAAAATCTTTTAAAAAATCTTTGACAGAGAGAGAGAGATCACAAGGAGGCAGAGAGGCAGACAGAGAGGGGGGAAGCAGGCTCCCCACTGAGCAGAGAGCCGGATGCAGGGCTCAACCCCAGGACCCTGAAACCATGCCCTGAGCCCACCCAGGCCAACCCACAGAGGCTTAACCCACTGAGCCACCCAGGCGCCCCACACACTTTTTTTTTTTGGTAGTTTTTTTAGGAGGGTCTTTTTCTCATGAAAATTGGATAATATGACACATGCTGTTTTGTGGATTTTTTTTTTTTTTTGGGTGCCTAACAGTATATCGTGGATGATTTTTCTATACTACCAGTGTATCTATTTTGTCATTTCAATGGGTGTAGAATCGTTTCTGGTTGTGCAATAGCAACCATGCTTTGAGAATGAACATGGAACGTGTAGGTGGTTGTTTTCCTTTCCTATTTTATGCAATAAATTGATGAATATCCTTATACTTATATTTTACTAAACCTCTGCAGATAACCTCTTCAGATATTTTTCTTGTACCGAGGTCTAGAATGCTTGGCTCACATGAATTTTATCTTATTTATTTATTACAAAGATTTTATTTATTGGAGAGAGAGAGAGCAGGGGGAAGCACAGTGGGAGAAGGAGAGAGAGAGGCTTCCAAGCAGACTCTGTACTGAGCATGGAGCCTGACAAGGGACTCGATCTCACGACCCCGAGATCATGACCTGAAGTAAAACAAGAGTCAGACACGCATCCTACTCAGTCACCCAGACACCCCTGAATTTTATCTTCTTTTTTTTTTTTTTAAGATTTTATTTATTTATTTGATAGACAGAGATCATAAGTAGACAGAGAAACAGGCTGAGAGAGAGGGGGGGAAGCAGGCTCCCCGCTGAGCAGAGAGCCCGATGCGGGGCTCGATCCCAGGACGCTGAGATCATGACCTGAGCTGAAGGCAGCGGCTTAACCCACTGAGTCACCCAGGCGCCCCTGAAGTTTATCTTCCTAAGACTCAGAGAGGAAATCAACTTGTATCCCTGGCGCTTGTGAGAGTCTTGTATTTCTTTATCTACCTCAATTATAACACATACTACCTAAGCCTGGATTTTTTTTTCTTTTTTAATAATAGGACTTACAAACGCAAATGCTGAATAAGTATTCCAAAGGGCATTAGGGACTGGTGGGGTCTGGGGTAAACTGGAAGGACACATTTTGTTCAGAGGGAGCAGTTGCTACTTTGTTTCAGCCTATTGCGGCCATGGGGGAACAATGGCCAGTGTTGCCAGATTTTTCAAATTTTCAAGAGAATCCAGAAGGTTGAATTGTTAAAAAACGCACTTTGAGAATTTAAAAATGTTGGTTCAGGCTTCTTCCAAAAGCATGGATGAACCCAACAAAACACATCTGGGAGCCATATTTGGTCTGGGTGATGAGCCTGTGGCCCCTTGTTTATGTGTTTGTCTCTCTCACTTGATGTCTCTCACACTTCATCTGTTCAAGCGCTGTAATCTCATTTCTTACTCCCGTCTGTATTTTCAGAGCCCAGGACAGTGACCAGTTCACAGCAGCGGTCAATAAATATGTGTTGAAGAGAATAATAAGTCCCAGAAGCCGTCCAGTTTGTCCCTGTAGTCTGCTGGAGGCCCAGCTGGTGACAGCTCCCCCATTCTAGTTGTGAGGAGCTGGGGAGAGGATCTATTTTGACAGCTGATCATAATTCTTGGAGTATTTTGTCTCAGGGTCCTAGTCTGCCGAGTCTTTGAACTGGGTGCAAAATGGCATCTTGATGACAACATTTTTATGAAAGCATCCTGGGAATGGGATATGTTTTCTGCTCTGAGATAATTTTACTGTGAAATGTGTGGCTTTCCAAATAAAAAAAAATGAATGAGTTTTAGGTATACCTCTTAGGTTTTAAATATAGCAGGAAAATCTTCAGTAACACAACTTTCTTGGATATTGTACGGATAAATCAGGACCCTGACCTTTACTCCAAGCGTAGATGCTTTCAGAACGTGATTAACCTCTATGACCGGTGGGTATCTGTTCTTCTGCACCAGGATTATATGGTAGAATTTTGTTTTTGGAAAATGAAAGTGGGCTTTCTTGCTTTTCTACCTGTGAAATGGCTTCTTCTGCTTTGCATAATTCATGTCAGGCACCAGGTTTGCTGTGCGAGGATGGGGAAAGGGACTTAGATAATTCAGATTACAGGTTCAGTCAGTGCAGTAGGAGCCAAGCAAGGAAAGACCTCTATAAAATGAAAACTACAGAGTTGGCAGCAAAAGCCCAAGATAGAGTTTGGATTTTGCTAGGTTTGAATTTGGACTGCGTTTCTTTTCTTTCCTTCCCTTGTCCCTGTCCTTCTCTCCATATCTCCATACCTGATTCAAAGTAAGAACATTCTTTTTTTAAATTTGATTTAATTTATTTATTTGAGAGAGAGAGAGAGAGAGAGAGAGAAGCAGACTCCCCCACTGAGCAGGAAGCCTGACTCGGGCTCGATCCTGGACTCGGAGATCATGACCTGAGCAGAAGGCAGATGCCTAACTGACTGAGCCACCCAGGGGCCCCCAGAATAAGAACATTCTAATAGACCACCTAGGAATTTAAATCATAGATAGTATATTCTCTATGTACATAATCCAGGACTTGGGATATGAGACAGAATTAAAGAGTTTTCATCTTGAGACTCTGTGTCCTGATCTACTTCGTTTGTTATGATAACAACTTTTGGGGCACCCAGAATTCCCCCAAGTTGGCATGAAATTTGGGTTCCTTTCTACTTTAAAATGCTCAAGATTATAATGTACCTGGAAAAGCTTATAGTCCATGGTGTTTTAGGCTGGGTGATCCTTGACAAGATTCCTGAGCTTTGGTCTTTGATAAAGGGAAGAAGGATCTCTAGCCATACTGTATGGTACCTTAGTGCCCAGCCTCAGGTGGGTACCTCCACAGTGTAGATGAGAAGTACAAGAGTGTTATCTCAATATTGATGTATTATCTATGTATGTATGTATGTATATATATATATATATATATATATATAATTATTTATAAGAGAAGTCAGAGAGAGGGGATGCCCAGTAAAGGAAAAATTCATGTAGCTGTTGCCTATTTCTGTCCAAGTCTGTGGGAAAATATTGCCAGAAGGAAGAAAGGCCCTGGCTTTCTTAAGCAACGTGTATCTGTCTCTGATACAGTTTAGCTAAAAATGTAAGCTCAAGGCATGCCTGGCTGGCTTGGTCAGTAGAGCATGCAACTCTTGGTCTCTGGGTCGTGAGTTCGAGCTCCATCTTGAGGGTAGGAGGTTACTTTCAAAATAATGGAAGCTCCAGCTCTTCTACGTGAAATAATTATCTCTAAGGAAGACATTTGTGGAAAGAAGGCATTAATGGGAGTGATATTTGTTTTTTACTATTGGAGTCTTTTTTGGTAGAAGGAGCCTCTCCCTGGGGGTTTAATAAAACCTGGTGAGTCACCCTTTTGCCTGAATTCCTGAGGGAAAAGAGACATCAAGAAAAGTCTGGGTGGGGGGTGGGGAGGTAAGAGGTGGAATTTACAGCCCTGTGCACCTGTTACCAGGCACTTACATTCACCTGATGGTTGCTAACATATTGCAGGCAGAGCTGCTTGGAGAAAATGATCAGCTTTGGCAACAGTGGCCCACAAATTGAGTTTGGGTGAATGGAAAATGCATCAGAATTACCTGGGAGAGTTTTCAAGCTCTGGGCATCTGGGGTTGACTTCATTAGTGATTCTGAGTCATGTCTTCCCCCCCAGTGGAGTCTGGATGCCCCAGCTCCACAGGATGGTCACTGGTTTATATCATCCAGGCTGTTTATTAAATGTGGGGATTACTAGGGTCTAGCCCAAACCTATGCAGTCAGAATCCTGGGGTGTGTGGGGGGAGGAGGTTTGGTGGACGGGGATGGGCCATGTGAATCCACAGCATTTAAACAAGTTCTGACTGATTGTGGGAAGTCCAAGCTGGAGGCTCCTGGCTCTACAACATAGGCCTTTTCCATTCCAGTTACCTAATAAATGATGGTGACAGACCCCATTCTACACTTGAATGAACACTGATTGGGGAAGGGAGTCAAGAATAGAAAGATTAGGGGCACCTGGGTGGCTCAGTCATTAAGCATCTGCCTTTGGCTCAGGTCATGATCCCAGGGTCTGGGGGTCAAGCCCCGCATTGGGCTCCCTGCTTGGTGGGAAGCCTGCTTCTCCCTCTCCCACTCCCCCTGCTTGTGTTCCCTCTCTCATTGTGTCTCTCTCTGTCAAATAAATAAATAAAATCTAAAAAAAAAAAAATAAAAGAAAGGGGTGCCTGGGTGGCTCAGTCATTAAGCGTCTGTCTTTGGCTCAGGTCATGGTCCCAGGGTTCTGGGATTGAGCCCCGCATAGGGCTCCCTGCTCAGCAAGAGGGCTGCTTCTCCCTCTCCCACTCCCCCTGCTTGTGTTCCCTTTCTCGCTGTGTCTCTCTCTGTCAAATAATAAATTTAAAAAAAATCTTTAAAAAAAATAAAAGAAAGACCAATTGAGTTATTTGAGCTAAAAGTTCTTCTACGGTGGCAAATACTGGGTGTGTGGATATGTGTTGTGGAAGGTCATTTTCTTGCTTCAGGACCCCAGCAACAGTTGGATCATTGACAGAGACCTCTTCCCTAGCACCACAGCCGCCACGTTGAGATAGAAAAGGAGCTCTGGAGGAAACATGGCGCTCTCCAGCAGATATGGGTGCAGTGATGGAGATGTTCTTCCCCCACAATGCCCAATGTTGAACCCACTAGCCACTGGTGGAGATTGTGTACTTGTAACGTGGTGAGTGTGGTTCCATTTCATTAGCTACACAATGAAAATGAAAAATGTAAATTACATGTAATTGATTTAAATCTAACCCTCAGTTGTGGTTAGTGTCTACCGGATGGAATGGCGCAGGAGATGACTGTTACAAGTGGTGAGGACAGTCATGGGGCTTTGTTGTCACATCCAGCTGCTCCAAGAGAAAGAGGCCAGAGTGACACTTAGGGTTGACGCTTGTTAAATGTGGAAGCTTGGGATAAGTGGTTTTGAAGTGTTCCTTGATGATTTGGGTCACTGTGTTTACTGATGACATTTTTCTTAAAGAACCTCATTGTATGGCACTGTGCTGATTTTCCCAAAGTGCTTTGTGTGGAACAGCTATGTTCTGTGAGGCTGGGGAGGATGTTTTTTTCTGTGGACTGGTCTGTCTCCAGCACCTTATATATTGGGATGGTTGAACAGATCCTTTCAGTTTGAGTATTTTATCCAGAGGGGAAGACTGAGTTATCCTGGGATGGTAGAAACCATTTTATCACCTTGATGCTTTTGGTTACAAGTAATAAAGAAAACAACTCAGTGGCTTAAACAACAAAGGGGATTAGCTGATGTATGGAACTTAAGGATTTTAGAAGAAGGTAGGAGCTTCAGGTACAGCTTGAACAGGGCACGGGTCATATTTCTCTCATTTGCTTCAGCGCTGCCAATCGCCCATCTGGTGACTTTGTTCACACTAGAAAGTATCTCTCTTCTGGCCAGACATCATCCCAGCACAGCCTGGAGAGGCCATACGGGAAGACAGGACCTAGGTATTATAAGGGACAGCCTCACAATGACTTCCGTTGTTTGCAGATGGGTGTCCATTGCCAAAGAGGGGGAGGGACATTCCTGCTTATTCTTCCTTCTAGAAAGAGGCCCTGAGGTATGCCCCTGAGGTATGCCACTTAGGACTGCAGACCTAAGCGACTCAGAGAAAGCGACCAGAAAGGGTGCTGAGTCGCTTAGGTCTGCAGTCCCTGTTCCAATCCCTGAGGCCTGAGCCCTCACCTCCCCACTTGTCATATGCTCTGCCTGTTGGGCTTCAAGCCTGGGAGCAAAAACCAGGGAAAGAAGACGAAAACCCACCATGCCAACGATAGCAGATTAGCGCTTGTCAGATCACACTATGCTCTGAAGGCCGTATGTGCATGATCTTTAGTCCTCAGCGCGAGCTGTGAAGTGTGTATCCAATCCTCCCATTCTACGGGTGAGGACCCTGACGCTTGAGAAGTGGTTCCTAGTGCCAGGTTACCCAGCGGATGAAGGGACAGTGAGAAGCTTCCTCCAGCTTGGAGACGCTTCAGGCTCCCACTGGAATGCTGCATTAGTGCCTTTGTAGCTTGTGATGGGATCCCCTTCAGACTGTACTGCTCCGTTGTGTGAATTTGGAGCACAGAACTTTCTGGAACGTGTTCTGAGGAAAGCTGGAAGCTGGGTGCTCTTCCTAGCACTTGGGCAGGCCACCGTCTCTGTGCCCTGGGTGGGGGGTGGGTGGGTGTGTGGCAAGCCTGGCCCATTGGGGCTGTGAGCTTCTCCGTTTGTCCATCTGTAGCTTCACCATGAGCAGATCTAGACGTAAGTGCCTGTGTCTTTTGGCACTGACCGACACAACTTTCTCCTAAGACACAGTCCTGGGTGCACTTAGGGACCCAGCAAAGTCGTAGTCAGCTTTTCAAAAGTTGTGGTTAAAATAGACATAACATAAAACTTCCCATTTTTGCCATTATTTAAATGTATGGCTCAGGGGCCTTCTGTACAACCATCACTGGACCTTCTGTCTTGATAAATCGGACGACTTCTAGGTGCTCATGTAAGTGGAACCATAAGGTATTTGCCCTGTTGTGAGAGGCTCATTTCACTCCACACTGTGCCCCCAGGCTTCGTCTGTGTTGTAGCACGTTAGAACCTCCTTCCTCATAAAGGCTGAGTAGTACTCCTTTTTTTTAAAAAAAATAAAGATTTTATTTATTCATTTGACAGAGAGCATGCAAGTAGGCAGAGCGGCAGGCAGAGGGAGAGGGAGGAGAGAGGGAAGCAGGCTCCCTGCTGAGCAGGGAGCCCGGTGCAGGGCTCGAACCCAGGACCCCGGGATCATGACCTGAGCCAAAGGCAGATGCTTAACTGAAGGCAGATGCTTAACCGACTGAGCCACCCAGGCACTCCGGGGACTGAGTAATATTCCACCGCATGGATAGACCACAGTTTGTTTTATCCTTTCATCCATGAGTGAATACTTGGGCGTTGTTTCCCCCTTGTTTTATTTGGCTTCGTCTTCCTGCTGCCCTCGGAAGGGGGTGCAGTTAGGTTTTCTTGATGTCTTGGGCCTCCTCCCTTCTGAGTTCTTCCTTTGTCCTAGTAGCCTGACCCTTCCTGGGGCTGTCGGGACTTTCCCTTACCTGTGTCCTCCAGCTCTGAGGATGGGGACTTGATTGCCTGGGGGAGCATCGCCAGCATGTGTCCTCATCCTCTCTGCGGCACTGAGAGCAGGTGGCCAAGGGTATGTGTGCTGGTCATCTGGTCTTGGGGCTTTGGTGCCACAGCTGGTTCTGCTGTGGCCAACTTCCCACCTTCCTAGGTTGGAGGTCATGTGTTCCAGGCTTTGCATCGCAAACGGGCAGGTTCAAATCCAGTCTGTCTGCTCCCTCGCCTGTGGCCTTGGGTACAGGATCTGACCTCTGTGACTTAGTGATTGTAAGATTGCACACCTTGTATGGTTGTTGCAAAGATGCCAGGCGATGTGGCAGAGAGGCTCTCCGCGGGAAACGCAGAGCAGAGGCAGCGCTGGATAGAAGATAGTTATTATTACATTAGGTTTGTCAGTTTTCCTCTTTTGAATCGGGTAACTTTTGATTTTAGGTTTGCGGAGGTGCCGAATTGACTGCGTAATTGACTCAAAACACTTCTGTTTAACACTCTGGGTTTTAATTTTCTTTCTTGGCACCACTCCTCTTAGATTTTATGCAGCTGAATTTGTTGGACCAAATTATATGGAGCAGCTTTGATGGAGACACATTCTATACTCTCTTTATGTCTTCATGTTTTCTCCCTTAGATTTCTCGCTGAAAGTAGAATTTAGTCACCACTCTGTAGGAAGCTAACAAATTATTACAGAGCAAGTAAATGATTCCTGGATGGATCTTCAGAATTCGAGAATGATTGGTATAAAGATAGAAGAATAGCAAGTGCATATTGGCATTTTCCAATAAACTTTATGCCAGGGTAATTGTCTGGTTTGGTCAGTTTTCCTTTCTGTTGATTATTCTAGTATGATGATTATTCTAGCTGTGAATACTATCAAAATGGAGCCACTAGACATTTATTGCTTATAGAGATTTTTATATACTTTTACCTCCTTCCATCCTTAAAAGCCCTCACTGTGTGCTATGCTGTGCTGTAAGGCCTGCGTATTAATTCATTTACTCCTCAAACAACCCTATGAAGTGGAGGTACCGTCATCATTCCTATTTTGCAGAAGAAACTGATGTTCCGAGAAGTTGAGATGTTCTCTGCCCTGCTGTTTGGTTTTTTTTAAAGATTTTATTTATTAATTTGACAGACACAGATCACAATTAGGCAGAGAGGCAGGCAGAGAGAGAGAGAGAGGAGGAAGCAGGCTCCCTACTGATCAGAGAGCCCAATGTGGGCTCGATCCCAACATCCTGGGATCATGACCAGAGCTGAAGGCAGAGGCTTTAACCCAGTGAGCCACCCAGGCACCCCTGCCCTGATGTTAATGGCAGAGCCTGGACACAAGCTGGGTTCTCAGGTCTGGGTATGATGGATGCTCTTATGGGCCCTGGGAGGTGGCTGGCTGTATCTTCGGTTATTAATGAGGAAAAAGAACTTTGCAGGGTGTAAGGTCGGCTGAGCCAGTGCTTTCTGTCTAGGTCTTTGATGCTACATCCTGAGCTGGTTTTGATCGACCTCAGCCATCCGCATTTGTCAGTTGGTATGCATACATGATGTCTTTCCACTTATATTTTTCCCTATCAAGAAAGACCATGGACGATGACAGGGGCAGTTAGAAGCCCTGCAAATGGTACAACAAATCAGTGTGGCTTCATGGAGAAAACATCGCACTTCTTGGATTTCTCACCCTTTTTTTTTTTTTTTAAGATTTTATTTATTTATTTGTCAGAGAGAGAGAGAGAGAGAGAGTGCACATAGGCAGACAGAGTGGCAGGCAGAGGCAGAGGGAGAAGCAGGCTCCCTGCCAAGTAAGGAGCCCGATGTGGGACTCGATCCCAGGACGCTGGGATCATGACCTCAGCCAAAGGCAGCCGCTTAACCAACTGAGCCACCCAGGCGTCCCGGATTTCTCACTTTATTTCTTCCTTCAAGCGATTCAGGACTCTCCTGCTTTATAACGCTTGTGCCTCAGTCTCTTAATCAGTATAAAGAGTAGAGTGCTATATTTATATACCTGAAGGCCAACTCCCAAAATTCAGTGAATATTTATTTATTTGTTTGTTTGACATTTTTAAGAAAGATTTATTTATTAATTTCTACACCCCATGTGGGTCTCAAACTCATGAGACCGAGAGTTGGACGTTCTTCCGACTGAGCCAGCCAAGCACCGCTCAATGAAAGTTTATTGATTGTGTGTCTACCCAGCCCAGGCAGGCCCTCATGAGGACATGGTCTCTCTGCTCCTTCTGTGTCAACAGTGGCCCCGCGGGCTGAGACCCTGCAGTGAGCCACTGTGGGCCAGGAAGTTCCTGATCTCGAGTTTTTGTGCAAGGCTAACTGCAAGGCCCAAACTGCCACGATGCCTGGTCATCTCCTGTTTGGGGCAGCACATTGCAATGGGGCTTTATGGATCTATGCATGGATCTGAAGGCTTCCATGGTGGTCAGATCTAGGATCCGTTGGACAAGAAGAGGCCCTCACTGGGCCTCGCCTTGGAGACCTGCCATTCCTCCTCTATGAGATAGTCTTATTGTCTCTGCCCTCTGGGCTCATTTTATTTTTAAAGTAAAGATTTGGTTTCATTAGAGGAGAGATCTGGTGGGGGGCTGGATGAGTCAGGGTTAGGAATACCCCAGGAGTGATGGCACTAAACAGCAGGGTTGTCCCCCATTGAAAACCTAGGCCTCCTGCTCTAAGGGCATTTATATTCTATGAAAGATTTTTGTGTGCCAGGAGGACTGGGAGATTTTAGGACCCTGTTACTACTTCTCTTATTAACATGATACTTGATCAGCATGGGGGGACAGCTTAAGGGCACAGACTGTGTAATGTGCCAAGGGTAGGACTCTGGAGTGAGGATCTGAATCCCCTCTCTGCTCTGGCCTGGGGTAAGATTTGTAACCTCTTCACAATTCAGTTTTCTTATTTGTATAATTCCTATTTCCCAGAGTTGCCTGTGAGGATCAAATGAGATTATGCATGAAACATATATTCTAAAGAATGCTTAGTACATAGTAAGCACTTACTGCATATTAACTTTCATTATTATTTGATCCAGTGAGCAACTGTGAATAAACACGGTGTTATGATTTCTGTGTGCAAATTACCATGCTAGATTTGCCTAGGACTTAGTTGAAGGAAACATGCCTTCAAAGGACCAGTCCTATTAATCAGTAATAAATTGTTAGCATTTCTTTATCATTCCCTCTGTATTAAGGGCTTTCTATACATTTTTTCTCATATAGTTTTTCAGCATCATATAAAAATGTAGGTACTTGGAGGAGGTGCTAATTTAAATCCCCGTTTTACAGATAAGGAAGCTGAGGCCTGGAAATAGGGCCAGGTTATGTCTGTGTGACTTTGTGTCTGTGCGTGCCCGTAACTACTTGTGTCTGAGTCCCCACGATCTAGGGATGACCATGGACTCTGACTCAGATTATGGGGTAAGGGTGCAACGAGGAGAGTAAACAGTGTTAGGGGCATCCCCAGGACGAAGCGATGTTGTGAAGACAGTTTGTAATCAGTCAGGCTTGGGACCGGCCTGTGGAGGGGTTGTGTTTGTCATGAGTAGGATATTTATAGCGACGGCGTGGAATGTTATTGTAAGTGGAGGGAACAGCAGGAGCAAAGGCCTAGAGCAGGAGAATTCCAAGTACGCCCACGGCCCAGACTGTCTGGAGTTAAGAGAACATGCAAAGCAAGAATGCGATGAGCCAGCATGCTGCCTTTATCAGGCTTGGCAGAAATTCAAAAGTGTTCATTAAGCTCTTGATCTTGATACGACTTGAGATAGACTTTTGCGGAGACTTTTGAGGAAGAACCCATCAAAAATGGCAACATGTTGACCTAGCATCCCCACCGCTGGGAGCCCATTCTCTGGAAGTACTCAAACCCATACAAGTTACGTGTTCTCTATCACCCTGCTCGTGATGACAAAAATCTGACATTGATGTTTAAGTGTTGTAGGTGATTGAACAATTGTGGCGCCCACCCAAAGTGGCATAATCTGTATGGAGTCCATTGGAAAAAAAAAAAAGAAGCAACTCTGTGTTCTGACACATAAGCATACCATCATCAACTCAGTAAAAAAAATGCAGGAGACTGGGAACCTGGGTGGCTCAGTGGGTTAAGCTGCTGCCTTCAGCTCAGGTCATGGTCTCAGGGTCCTGGAATCGAGCCCCACATCGGGGGTCTCTGCTCAGCAGGGAGCCTGCTTCCCTCTCACTCTCTCTGCCTGCCTCTCTGCCTACTTGTGATCTCTCTCTCTGTCAAATAAATAAAATAAAATTTTTAAAAAAAATGCAGGAGATAGAACGGTATCTATAGGATCACCCTGCTTGAATAACTTGTTGATAGCCAACCTAGGCGGGTCTGTTTGTGGGTTCCTTCCAAGTAAAAATGTGTGGAACCGCAGAGAACTAAGGCAAACTGGGCTGTGGTCATAGGTCCCAGGGGGCTTGGGGAGCACCTGGTTTGCACCTGTTGTCATTAGTCAGAGTACCCTCTTTTAGTCTTTGGTGTCCTGGCTTCGACCGTGAATTACAGGGTTACCCTAACCTTCCTCCGAGGATTCGAAGCGTGGTAGGAGCAACGAGACGCTGCCTGTTACACAGGTGACTTGGCATAGCTTGCAGCAGGCAGGTGTTGTTTTTGAGGATTGTGGCCCTCATGCTTCAGGCAGTGGTTCACAGCTCAGCCACCAAGCATGGTCATTACTAAGGAAGACGTTCTCTTTTTTCATTTCATCAGGTATCTGAGCATTTTACTTTGTTTTACTTGAAAAAATCTTTTTGTTTTTTAAGATTATTTATTTATTTGAGATAGAATGAGGAGGGGGGGAGGGAGAGAGAGAGAGAGAGAGCGCACAAGCAGGGAGAGCAGCAGGCAGAGGGAGAAGCCCAGCAGGGAGCCGGATTCGGGGCTCCATCCTAGGACTCCGGGATCATGACCTAAGCTGAAGGCAGCTGCTCAACCGACTGTGGCACCCAAGCGCCCCATAAGTATATCTTTTTTTTTTTTTTTTAAGATTTTAAGATTTTATATATTTATTTGACAGACAGAGATCACAAGTGGCAGAGAGGCAGGCAGAGAGAGAGGAGGAAGCAGGATCCCTGCTGAGCAGAGAGCCCGATGCAGGGCTCAATCCCAACATCCTGGGATCATGACCTGAGCCGAAGGTAGAGGCTTAGCCCACTGAGCCACCCAGGCACTCCACATATATCTTTTTTTAAAGAAGATTTTATTTATTCATTTGACAGAGCATAAGCAAGGGGAGTGGCCAGCATGAGGGAGAAGGAGAAGCAGGTTCCCCGCTGAGCAGAGAGACTAACATGGGCCTTAATCCCAGGGCCTGAGCCAAAGGCAGATGCTTAACCGACCGAGCCACCCAGGCCCCTTCACTTAACTCTTTCTTCAGTGAAGTCACTGAAGATAACTCCTTGTCTGAGCAAAGGGTGTATTAGCACGTGTGAGCATTTGCCACCAAGGAGCTTTTCAGAGACCCAGTGGGGATTTTTGCGTTTCCTTCTTTCATTTGGCTCCTAGACCATTGAACTGAAATTCTCTTTTGGGAAAACAACACACCTTTAAAAAAAAATGTAAAAGTTGTGGCCTTCCCCACCCCCAGGTTCCTCCAACATAAATTTAGACACAATAGAAGTCGAAATTGTTGAAGGAGCTCCATGTAAACTGTTGGCCTAGAGTGGGCTTTGGAGTTGGCTGGGCTCCTCTTTTCTTTGCTTCCCAGTAAGATCCTAGAGGAAATGGGGATGGGTGGGAAATGGCTGGAGTTGAAACAGAGCAGTGATTCACATTTACCAGACTCACAGGCACCTTTGATGTGCCAAGCACTGTGCTAGGTCATTCCTCATCTGTCCTCTCATTTATTCTTTACCCAAAATCTTCAGGAGTATTACCAGCCCATTTTATACACATGGAAACTGAGGCTGAGAAAAGCTAGTGCACACCCAACCGAGGTCCATGGGACTCAGACTGGGATTTCGACCTTTGGTTTGCAGCATTAGTGTGCACTCCACTCCCCTGGAGTTTCTTAACCTCGGCGCTGTTGGCATTTTGTGTTGGATAATTCTTTGCCGTTGGGGGCTGCGGTGGGCATTGTAAGTTGTTTAGCGGCATCCTTGGCCTCTCTACTCACTAGATGATAGTAAGCACCCCCTCCACCCCCCCACACACTTGTAATAACCAAAGAATGTCTCTTAGACATTGCTGAAAGTCCCCTGGGGGGCAGAATAGATCCAGGTTGAGAATGAGTATACTGTGCCAAAATGGGAGAACATCATAGAATCCAGACACATCAAAACTTAAGTGGCAAGCCAAGGTAGAGGTTCCTAAACTTGGCAGCTTGCGTTCTCCTCCATGTGCTATTTTCTTCCCATGCCATTTTTGTTTATTACCTGGGGAAACCAGGAAAAAGTATCTGAGACTTGTACTATTAACGATCCCTCTAGTGGAAGTGCCAAGAATGTTGAGAATATTGAACTAGGATGACATTTCTGAGTTTATTAATCTCATTCATCCTGTTTCTCTTCGCCTGCTCGATCAGGGGTGTGCTTGGATCACGAAGGCTCTTACTAACAATTTCCGTATGACTCCACTCGCAGTTCTCATAGGAGGTTTTTAAAAAACGTTACTTAGGGGCACCTGGGTGGCTCAGTGGGTTAAAGCCTCTGCCTTCGGCTCAGGTCATGATCTCAGGGTCCTGGGATCAAGCCCCGCATCGGGCTCTCTGCTCAGCAGGGAGCCTGCTTCCCCTGCTCTCTCTGCTCGCCTCTCTGCCTACTTGTGATCTCTGTCTGTCAAATAAATAAATAAAATATTTTTTAAAAAAGTAAAGAACGCTACTTAGAGCGTGCCGTGAAATTATTTGGTGATAGCTGGCCATTATGCCATACATTTCTTTTTCTCCTTTTTTTTGGTCGGGGAGAGACAGAGGGAAAGAGAGAGGGAGAATCCTAAGCAGATTCCACACCCATTGTGGAGCCTGACATGGGGCTTGATCTCATGACTCGAAATCAAGAGTCAGGTACTCAACCGACTGAGCCACCGAGGTGCCCCTGTGCCGTGCATTTCTCCTTGAAGACTGTACAGTCTGTTGATCAGCCAGTTAATGGCTCATCCTTGGCTAGTCAATGACTCAGCCCCCTTAGAGTGAGTTAACTAGGTCTCGCCATCTTCTCTTACCTCTTTCTCATCCATTTCCACCTCTACTGTGTGTAATTCTGTGGTTATGATTGAACCTCACGGTCCTTGCTCTGTGTTTCCAGGCAAGGCTGGTGATAGGGAACTTTGAATATTATCTCTTCTCATAGTTATATTCATAAGAAAAACTTGGAATGAATGTTTGCTAGATAAAGTATATATAGTTTCTACTGTCTAACTGTAATGGATCATGGTGTGATTTCTTGTGTGTTGCTCTTTGCTAAAAAAAAAAAATTATTTCTAAGCTATTAGTTGATTACTCATCCATGAGAAGTTTTGTCTAAGTTTTGACCGATTAAAGTCTGTGTACATTTTAAAGTTCACTGTTTCAGGTTAGGAGACTCTAGATTGTGTCAGTACTTGTCATTCTTTTTTTTTTTTTTTTTAAAGATTTTATTTATTTATTTGACAGACAGAGATCACAAGTAGGCAGAGAGGCAGGCAGAGAGAGAGGAGGAAGCAGGCTCCCCGCTGGGCAGAGAGCCCGATGTGGGGCTTGATCCCAGGGCCCCGGGATCATGACCCGAGCTGAAGGCAGAGGCTTTAACCCACGGAGCCACCCAGGCGCCCCTTTTCATTCTTCTTTGATTGAAAGGCTGTAGCTTTCAAATTCCCACCTTGTTCTTCATCCTAATTAAAACAAAAGCAAATCTGAGGTAGACCAGCTTGCGGGACATAAGGCGAGTCAGGACTAAGGCAAAAGAGAACATTGAATGTCTGTTGGGCATCATCTCAGCCCTTTAGAAAAGTTCTCTTTTTTCCCCCCAGATGTACATTCCACTTAACCTTCTAAAAATGACGAACCAAACAGTATAGCACTGCGAACTGGCCATAGCTGACTGTCTTCCTAGACGGACCCAGATTACCACCAGGACTCCCGTGGGAGAATGCTCTAGAGGGTTCCCTCCTATGGCGGGTTGGCTGAAGGAGAGGTGAGGTTGTGAGTCATTCTCGGTGAACGCCCCAGCTGACCCACAGGAAGCTCCGAAGTTGAGATGGTTTTGCAGCATGGTCCTGAGTTAGAAGAAGACGGCAGACGTGTGCCCCCCAGCCCCTGTCTCCATGTCAAGTGGCTCTTGGAAGCCACTGTTCTGGAAAGGGAATGTGATATTGGAGAAGGTGGCTCTCTTGTAGTCAAGATAGGAAGTGCAGGGGGGTTCTGGAGGGAGGCCTGGCCCGGGGTGTGCTGCCTCGGAGTGTGGAATGCAGGTCAGTGTGTGTGTGTGTGTCTTAATAAGTGCCACTTTATTCAGTAACTTGACCGACATCACGCATCTGGGGAGTGTTTGCATTTGGATGTGAACTCACACGTGACTCGTTCCCAAACCATTACTTGTTCTGCTGTAGGACAGTTACCATGTTAGTTGCCCCATAAAAGAATACCTTTGGCAGTCCCTTTCATTTTCCGTGTGGCTTTACGTATGCTGCAGTGTGGGGACACCCTTGAAGTCTGCTGAATTGGCTTTCTCCAACATACCTTTTGTCACAGGGGGTTGAAAGGAAAGGTAAAATCATTTGTCCTAAATTAATCATCAGCCAGAACAGAAGCCTGAACTCTATCCCTCTATTATGTTCGCAGCCAAGGGTGAATTTGAGGAAATTGGTGTCTCTCCAATTCCCTGGGGAAGCATTTGACTCAACGGGCCCCTTACCATTTAAATACCACAGGTAACACTTGGCTTCCCGTGAGAAAGCTTTCAGGCCCTGGACCTTTGCTTACAGCTGGCTGGCATTCTGCACACACCCCCTACAGCACTAGAATAGGACCGGCCGTAAAATATTTCATCTGTGCTTTTATCATTGCCTGGAAATCCGGAGGGCCAAGGTGCTTTGTAAATACCAAGCTGGTAGTGACTGTGGTGTGCAAAGAAATTGGAAAATAAAGCAGTTCATGGTTGAAATAAAGCAGGGATCGTGCAGTTGCTCCAAATACCCCCAAATGGGAAATTCTGGGCAGGAAGTTGTGTTTTATATCAAAACTTAGCCCTTAGGGATTTTCAGGAAGCTGGTCTCCTAGCACTGGACTCCAGCCAAGCCCAAGGGAAGCCTCTCTTTCCTAAACAGGTGTCACTCCTGGGAAGTACACCTGTTTCAGCCTTTCTTACCATTCACTTGACTCTGAGGGCCGGATTCTTTGAGGGGACGGCTTCCTTCATTCAGGCTTTTCCTTGGCAAGGATTTGAGTGCAACAGGCCTTGCTGGGGATCATTTACTGCCGTGCTAAGAGTCCCAGGCTTCAAAGGAGCTTCCCGGTGAGCAGGAGAACCCTCTGTGAATTGCCCACTTACTGCACATGTAGGGTTATTCCCAGTTGGGAACCCCGAGGACTCAGGAAGCCTGCTTAGAACCCGGACTCGCACTTATGCCTGAAAAGCTGTGTATCCTCTCTGCACTTCACTGTGATGGGGTTGATTTTAGTACCCAGTCCACAGAGTTTTTGTGATGATCGAAAGAAATAGTAAAGGTGAGGTGAGGACTTTGCACTGGATCTTAAATATTTGCTACATGCCAGTTTTTGTCAAAGAAACCACTGAATTTAGCATCAAGAGTGAATGTGCCTGTAAGGGCATGTCGAAAACCACAGCGATGTAGGAAAAGAATGTATCTTTCGTTGAACACCTACTATGTGTTAAGTGCCACATTCAGGGCTGGCAGACTCTATTGTTGTTTAATTCCATCAGTATCCTTGTGATATGTAGGCATTACTATGTCCTTTGAATAAAGGTTAGAGAAGTTACCTTGTCCTGGTGGTGGTAGAACCAGATCTGAACTCCCATATTGCTTACTTCTGAGAGTCTTAGTACTATGCAACACCGCCGGCAGCCTTGGACAGCCATCTAGGCTTATTCTCTAGCTGTGTGAATACATTCCCTCTGCAGAAGTTGGAGTACTGCTTGCCTATTTTCTTGGTATGAAGGGGCTCAGTTTGTCTTGTGGGTTTGGTAGGAGGCAAGATATAGCCTAGGGTTACAAGCAAGGGAAGTTAAATTGTACAAACAGGGTTGTCTGGGGTCTGAGTCTTGCTTCGTTTTTTTCCTAACCTTATATAACCTGTCAGGGTGCTTCCCTCTGTTCTTAGAATCAAATCCTTCAAATCAAGAGCCTGCATGGTCTGGCCATGGCCTCCCTTTCCAGTCCCAAATTTGCACGTGCTGTTCCTTAGAGTCCTTGAATGTGTGGTGCTCCTTCTTGCCACAGGACCTTTGCATATGCTTTTCCTCTCTGCTTGGATTAATATCTAGCGTCTAGTGTCTACTCATTGTGCAGATCTCAATTTTATCATCACTTTCTTTAGGGAACCTTCTCTGACAGGGTCTGATCCCCTTGTTTTTGCTCTCATAAGACCACAAGCTTCCACTCTGCAGCATTTATCAGATTGTGGTACTTTCATGTGTCTTTATGGTTGTAGGATTCCTGTCTGTCCCCTCAGTGGTCCAGTGTAAGCCGCATGAGGGCTCGGAAGGTCGCTACTCTCTATGTCACTGCTGGATCCATAGGGCTCACCGGGAAAGGTGCCTGCACGTAGTAGGTGCTCACGTTTTGGAGATGAACTGAAGGAAGAGATGAAGACAAGACAGATCCATCTGGGTTCACTGGGGAGGGGGGGTAGGGCTTAGCATGGTGAACCCACGGCTTGCAGGTGCAGGTCAGTTGGCTGGGGATGCAGATTCTGCATCGGGAGGCCCTGGCCGGGTATTTAGAATGAGCCCCTGGGTGGTGCTGTTGCTGGCCCTGGGACCACACTCTGAATTAAAAGAGTCTGCAGAGCTAGCAGAGATCCAGGGAACAGGGATGGCTCAGGGCTTTACTAGCCCCCCACCCCCATTTTGTACCTGTTATTCTCTTTTGCTCCTGAGGAAGGGACAGTAGGTACAACGGATACCACCACTGTGGCTTGTCACGTTCAGTCCTTCTCTTTCCCCCCTGCCGTTTATCTTTTGTATGAAGCTCATCCATATTGCCATCCCAGCACCCTTGCTAAATGGCCCTGAAATGTTTCCTGCGAAGCCCAGCAACCACGGACCTTCCTGACAGCAGCTTCTTTGGAGGCAGTGACGAATTTCTCCTTAGAACCTCCACTGTTGTTCTTAGCCCTGCCCATTTCCGCATTCGAGTTGCTCCTTCCTTTCATCCTCTCCATCGCTGTTGGGCTGTGTGGGTGCCATGCTCTGTCAGCCGCTGATTTCTCCAGCCCTGGTCAGGCCTCAGGAGGCATCGGTGGGAAGGGGCTCCAGGAATCCATCGATTTCTATTTACCTGGCGGTGGTGGGATGTAGTGGCCAATCGCAGACTTAGTGACAGGCAGCATTGACTTGTCTCTTTATCTGCTCCTGACCTCTCTGCACCTCATTTTTCCCAGCCTTATGGAACTCAAGGAAATCCAGAGATCCTAAGTGACTGAGTCTTGGGGAGCATTCAAGGAAATGGAGTCTGGGAGCCAACTGTAAAATCGATTCCAGTCTTATCTCTGGAGGAACATTTAGAGAAACTCCTGTGATTCTCTTCTGTAACACGTGGTATCTTGCCCTTTTCTCAGTAATCTAGCTCTAGGTAGATCCCTTGAAGGTGTCCTCATCACATGTCCCTTGTTCTTTACCATTATCTCTCCATGACATCACACCACCCTTCCTCTTGTGTCTTCTCCCCTCTCATTTATCTTCTAGCTGCTGCTTCGTTTCTCCCTTTGCTTACCTGCCCTCCACTCTTATACACTGTCTCACTATGCCTCGTAAGACAAGGGGACGGGGTAGAAAGTTTAGGAACGGGGTTAGCACTGATGGGCAATGCTAAAGATTCTTAAAACAGAAGAAGAGGGGGCATCTGGGTGGCTCAGTGGGTTAAAGTCTCTGACTTTGGCTCATGACTTCGGCTGAGGTCATGGTCTCAGGGTCCTGGGATCCAGCCCCACATCGGGCTCTCTGCTCAGCGGGGAGCCTGCTTCCTCTTCTCTCTCTCTGCCTGCCTCTCTGCCTACTTGTGATCTCTGTCAAATAAATAAATAAAATCTTTAAAAAAAAAAAAGAAGAGGCTAAAAGACTGGTTTTTAGGTTTAAGAAGGGGGAGTAAAAGATACTGAAAATATAGTATAGGCTATTTGCTGCCAGTCGTCTCCTCTGCCTCCACTCCCCTGCCGTTCTAGAGAACGAGACTGTGAGGAGATGCTGCATTACTGAAGGCTGAGGTCTCCCTTGCAACATGTCCAAAGATCCGTAGGTCACATCAGCTCCAAATTAAACCCAACCCACGGCTTTGCATATGGGGCTGCTTTATAAACAGCGGCTGTCTGTATTCCATTAAAAATAAAAAACATGGGGGCGCCTGGATGGCTCAGTCATTCGGCATCTGCCTTCGGCTCAGGTCATGATCTCAGGGTCCTGGGATCGAGCCCCTCATCGGGCTCCCTGCTCGGCGGGAAACCTGCTTTTCCCTCTCCCACTCCCCCTGCTTGTGTACCCTTTCTCGCTGTGTCTCTCTCTGTCAAATAATAAATAAAATCTTAAAAAAAGAAAACAAACCCCGTTTAACATGGTGACTTCATAGTTTTGTAGATTTCATGGAATTACAATTCAGTGGATGTTTTAATACTTTTGAACATTGAAATCAAATGTCAATGGGACACAAGGAACTGAACTGTAATGAAACAGACAAGGTATAGAATACATTTCAAGGACCCTTCTAGTTGTTGTCAGGACTGGTGTTTGTAGGGGTTTAGAGGCAGGCTGGGGGGCTTCTGTGGCTAAAATCCCCCTCCTGTAGCTCTTGGCAATGATCTTTTGCCATCAAAGTCTTTGCTCTAAACCTCCAATGGTCAAAGGGGCCTGGGACCCAGATTTTTGTATTTACCTCGTTGGTGGGATTTTTTTTCTGTCAGCGTGGCACATTGCTGGCCATAGAGGGTTGCACGGCTATCTCCCATTCCACGTATTCATCTTATAAGACCTTCACTTCCCCCACAGAGTGGGGAGGCAGCATCTGTACCCTCTCCTCTTGAACCTGGGCCAACCTTTGTGACTGTCTCAACCAACAGAGTAAGACAGAAGTCACACTATGTGATCTTTGAGGCGAGACCATAAAAATGCCCTGTGCTTCTGCCTTCCTCTCTTGGGAACGCTTGCTCCTGGAATGCAGTCGCCATGCTGTGAGGAAGCCCAAGGCTGGCCTCTGGAGGGAGGCCACAGGAGGGGCCTTGCGTGGCTGTTGCCGCTGATGGCCGGCCTCAGCTTCCAGAAGTGTGAGCAAAGGCGCCTCTAGATATTCCAGACCCCAGCTGTCAGGTCACCCCCAGCCAAGGCCTGAGACCTCGTAGCATCCAGTCCATTCCAAGGAGTCCTACCTGAGTGTCTGAACCCCACGATCTGTGGGCATAATAAAATGGTTGTTTTATACCTCAAAATTTGGGGGCAGTTTGTTCTGGAGTATAAGTAACCAGGGAGAGGAGACTGGAAAAAGGCATTCCCTGTTCCCCCCACATTTCTTTTTTGGAAGCATAAGGCATCACCTTATTAATTGTGTTAGCTTGCCCCCCGCCAAGTATAAATCATGGTCAGATTTTTAAGAAGGTAGAGGTGGACTCATGTGAGGTATTCATCTTCTCTTGATACTGTTCTTTTCTTAGAAACAAACAAAAAAGTGAAAATCTGCTCTAAGCAGTGACCAGGTTAGCCTTTAACACAGTTGGGGCTTCTCCCTAACTTGGACCTTGAAAGCATTTGGTTTCCTGACATCCCCACAGGACCTGTTGCGTTCCTAGGTTTGTGTTCTATCTTCCCATGAAGATCATTTTTCTAAACCAGATTTGACAAATATCTGGTAGCAAAACCTTTTCTGGTAAAGAGTCTCGGGGCTACAAGGGACCTTAGCGCTCATCTCGTGTGTTACCCTTCTGTGACAGAAAGAAACCCATGCGTGGAGAGAAGTGACTTACCTGAGGCCACGCAGTGAGGGTGCAATGTGGGGGAGCTGGGACTGGCGATCTGGCCTCAGGGCCTCTTCCTGGAACTCTGTGCTCTCCTTCAGGGGGAGACCTCAAGCTGGACTTTGTGTCCATGAAGGCTCTTTGCATTCATGGGAGATGTATGGGAACGATTGCGTTCTTTCTTTCCTAGCACAGAACTGAATGAACACATTTAGAAAATTGTATCTGTCAGGTTGCTTCAGTTGGTTAAGCATCTGACTCTTGGTTTCTGCTCAGGTCGTGATCTCAGGGTCGTAAGATCGAGCCCCGTGTCAGACCCCACACTCAGCACGGAGTCTGTTTGAGATTGTCTCTATGTTCTCTTTCTCTCTCCTTCTCAAATAAATAAATAAATAAGAAAGAAAATTGTATTTGTAAGCAACAGCAGCAAATAATATGACGGTCAATATCCCCCTTTTCTCCAACATAGTAGTTTTCTTTCATGTCTATCCCCTTTTAGCCTTAGGAATCGACAGGCACATCTACACTTTCCATGACTCTGTGGCTAGATCGCCATTGTTGCAGTCTGTCCACGGATAGTGAGAATGGTTGGTGAGAACAAGAAAAAGAGAGGAAAAGGAGTTCGGATGAGACTTTATGGCCCTCCTGTCATCCCTGCTGTTCAAGGGCAAAAGGGCTTTATGGTTTGCTGGTGACTGTCTTGTTGGTCTTTACCATGTTTGCAGACATCAGAGTTATCATTTCTTCCTCCATACGTTCGTGGCAAACAGGTCAAAGGAGCTCAGTGGGACATTTTGCCCAATATATGAATACAGATCCAACACGCTCTGGGTGTGTGTGTTTCCTGTTCGTTCCAGCCCTGTACTGATTCTCCTGGTCGTGTCGGTCATTGGATGTGATTTACCAACCTGGGCAAGAGGACCCTCCCATGCCCGCTGTACCTGAAAACAGGAGAGGCTAACTTTGAAGTGCAGAGCATGAGAAACACTGCTTCTGAAAGATAGTGCACAAGGGACAGGTGAATCTTTTTTTTTTTTTTAAAGATTTTTATTTATTTATTTGACAGACAGAGATCACAAGTAGGCAGAGAGGCAGACAGAGAGAGAGAGAGAGAGGAGGAAGCAGGCTCCCCGCCGAGCAGAGAGCCGGATGTGGGGCTCGATCCCAGGACCCTGGGATCATGACCTGAGCAGAAGGCAGAGGCTTTAGCCCACTGAGTCACCCAGGCGCCCCAGGACAGGGTGAGTCTTAAGTAGCACTCACCTACATAGGAGAAGACACACGTCTTATGCCCTCCTCCGCAAGGACTTTGACATCGGCTCTGTTCTTGCCTCCGAACTGTATCCTTACAAAAAAAAAACAAACCCTGAAGTGGTAGTACTGTCTCCTGTCTGCTCCCGTTAAGAGGAAACAAAATGTCAAGTGATGAAAATTGGTTCTGGGGGCACCTGGGTGGCTCAGTCAGTTGGGCGTCTGCCTTCAGCTCCGGTCATGATCCGGGAGTCCAGGGATTGAGCCTCACATTGGGCTCCTCCCCGCCGCTTGTTTTTCTCTCACTTTCTCTCTCTCTCTCTCTCTCTCTCGCAAATAAATGGATAAATAATCTTAAAAAAAAAGAAAAAGAAAAGAAAGTTGGTTCCATGGGGAATTCTTTATTGTAGAGGCCTCTAACCCAGTGAGTTCTCACTTCCCCAGCCAAACCTGTTTTCTCTCTTCTGCAGATTTGCCCTTTGTTTCCAAAAATGCTAATTAAAAATGCTTTATTTCTGGGCGCCTGGGTGGCTCAGTGGGGTAAGCCTCTGCCTTCGGCTCAGGTCATGATCTCAGGGTCCTGGGATCGAGTCCCGCTTTGGGCTCTCTGCTTGGCGGGGAGCCTGCTTCCTCCTCTCTCTCTCTGCCTGCTTCTCTGCCTACTTGTGATTTCTCTTATCTGTCAAATAAATAAATAAAATCTTAAAAAAATGCTTTATTTCTGAGCTACTTATTGACATTAATGTTTTGTCTCAGGAGCCCCTTTTACCAGCAAGAGATTTCGGTGCTGGCCCTTTGCTTTTGTGTAGGACCCTCGCTCTAAGAAGGAGGGGCAGCAGCCCAGGTGAAATGGCCTCAGAGGCCCGGACGCCCTGGGGCCTGTGGGTCAGGAGGCAGGAAGTGGTTTAATCAAACCTGAGCTTTCTTTTGGGAACAAGTACAGAGGCTGTGGGAAGATTCAGACCTTGACAGTTGTCATACGGGGAGCTTTTTACACTGTGGACATGAAAGTTTTCAGTGTGCAGCTTTTTCTAAGGGCTTTCACAGCTTGGCCTGTGGGCAAGCAATTATTTCATTAAAACTGGCACAGATGGCCAAGAGTTTCTATTTTCCTTCAGATTACTTGTTTTTGATGAGGCAGATGTGTTTTTATGAACTGGACAGGAGACAAAATCTGAAGGGCAGGTAAGAGCCATCCTTAAGGGCCCTGATGATGTAAGTCTCTGCAGTCTAGAAAAATGAAGTCTGCTCGCTTCCTGGCCATGTTATTTAAGCTCTCTGAGCCTCCGTGTTCCTCTCAGTAAAGCAGGAATAGCGAGAAGACCTACCTCCTTCAGTTGTGAGGGTTAAGAGTGACTCTGCCTGTCAAGCATTTGTGATAATTCCCGGCACATAACAATCAATCAGGACGGTCTTTAGTTGTTCCATACCTTTTTTGAATATTCAAAGTTGGTTTCTAAGTTTCCTTTGTGAAAGCACCATTGAGGTGATTTCTTTCTTCCTGGAAGGTCTTCATCCTTCCTTGTCCCTGCCCATCTCCCTGATGCCAATTAAACCAACCCTTAATTGTCCTTCAAATACCAAGGGCTTGGGAACCTCCACCCCTAGGACCAGCCTAGAGACCTCCTCTAGAACCCTGGACTTGAGTCTCAGTTCTTACTATGTTCGTTTACTGTCTGAAAACCTTTCTGTGTCCTCTGTGTGATAGCGGGACCCTTCACCTGTCTTCCTACATATGGAGTATAACTCTTGGACACTTAATTTCCTTCTTGCTCCCTGGATCCTTGGGATGATTGAATGAAATAACGGGGTATGAGGCACTTCAGAGAGGACTTTGAATGCCTTGTGGATTTTCCTTCATGGGGGTGGACTGAGAGAATAAATAGTTGCTGTCTTTTTATAAAAGCCTGATATAGAAGATTTAGCCTACGATACAGGGCATTGCCCTGTTGCTGACAGGGAGTAAACCTTCACAAAGGACCCACTTTGGGCCCAGCCCTTTGTAGAAAGTGCTGCCTCTCCAGAGGACATATGAGGGTTAAAACAGGTTCTCAGCCCACCTGCATCGTTATTGAAGCACTCGGGTTTGGAACACCTTTCATCTTGTCCGGTGCTTTTAAACGGTCTTAGGTTTCACTCCCCACAAGGGCCATCATCGGCCATTATTGACTCTTGGTAAATAACTAGGGTAGAAACATCACAGTGTGTGTACTGGGAATATTTTTGCCTCAGTCTTATTTTTTTTTTTTAAACCTACTTTTATTTCAGTAAGGAATTGAATTGGGGTTGGAAGGAAGAGAAGGGGAAATAAGGATTAAAACTCAACATTACATCCCAACCTCATTTCTTAAGTCTCTTTGAAGTCCTTAAAAGGCCTTTTGGGGGGGGCGCCTGAGTGGCTCAGTGGGTTAAGCCTCTGCCTTCGGCTCAGGTCATGATCTCAGGGTCCTGGGATTGAGCCCTGCATCGGGCTCTCTGCTCAGTGGGGAGCCTGCTTCCCCCTCTCAATCTTCCTGCCTCTCTGCCTACTTGTGATCTCTCTCTCTCTGTCAAATGAATAAATAAAATCTTTAAAAAAAAAAAGGCCTTTTGGGGAGGGAATCTCAAGGTTTTTTTTTGTTTGTTTGTTTTTTTGGTATTAAAAGAGAATAAAACCTACTGGACAAGTACTTTTTTTAAAGATATGGTTACCTAGATTAGCTAAAATGTCAAGTTTTTTTCTTTTAGTTAGAACTATCTCAAGTCTGTTGGTTACATTGGTTGTCTCAGGGGCAGATAAGTTACTCCTTAGTTCATACGTGCTGTGGGGGAGCACAGACCTATCATGATTGGGCTGTATTTGTGAAACACGATGCACCTAGGTCTTGATGGCAAAAGGATTGTGGACCACTGGTGTATCCTCTCAGTGCTTAAAAAGGAAATTAGAAACTTGATAATTAGGAAAGGAGTAAACCAACGTTACTACCATGCATCGAAAAGTGATTTGAGCTTTCTGACATAGGAAGAATGGTGGAATTCCCAAAGGGGCCTGGGATGCATTTTGAATTTATCTGGATTTTAGGTCATTAAAATATATGTTAAAAATAAACTTTTTTTTTCCCACTGAATATTTCACCATATATTCACCATAAGGCCTGGCTACTCTGTCAGGTGCTTCTCCCATCTTTTTTCACACTTGGGGGGGAGGAGGAACGAATTGATAGATTATAACCATCTGCACATATGAAATTTTGTCATTTCATATGCTTGGCACATTCAAATTAAGCATATCAATACCTTAGATGGGAAACATATTGGTTTCATACTTTATTGGTCCTGTCTCCTATCTGTTCTCTAACCCCCTTGAAATTGTAATTTCATTAAAAAGGGATTCTTTTATAGCCATTGGCTTGAGTGATAAAGGGTCAGAATGAAAAGGTACTTGTAAAATGTAACACGGTTTTACCCTCATTTAGATGTGATTCTTTTCTCTGTTAAGAAGCGAAGTAATTGTAAATACAATATTTAAGTGAATTGTAAAACTACTTACATTAAATGTTTAAAGTAATGGAAATACATCAACAGTAACCCTATGAAGCTATATGCCTTAAAAGTTTACAGCCTCAATTTTATGAGCCTCAAGGCTTTCTGCACTAGATGAAAGGAATACTACTCTATAAAAATTGGTATCTTATGAGCTTGAAGCTTTCACCACCATATCAGGACAGGAGAGGGTAAAAAAATTCCCATCAGCAGTTTCAGAGTACAATCTACAAATGGAAGGAGTATTCATTATCTTTTGGCTCTGGTTAAATAAAGAAGGCCTAAGACATTAGTCTTGGTCTCCTAAGTCCCAATATCTGAATGCGTATCCTTTATTACACAAAGGAGTACATTTGAAAGCAAAAACTAGGCTTAAAACTTGATATCTTGCAGGACTGTCACAATTAATGAATTTTTTGAAAGTACTAAGTATAGTGAAAGTTTTTCATTTGATAATTTAACAAATACATGTCAGGAGACTTGCTGTATCAGTCATCTGTTGGCACAAGAATGCTGTGTAACAAATCACCCAAGAGTCTGTGTTTTTCAGCGTAAAGTATGTATTCTCATACTCCCAGGTCTGCAAGTTGGCAGGGGAGCTCTGTTCTATATGTCTCATTCTGGGGGCAGGTTAATTCATTCATTCATTCATTCATTCATTCGAAAGAGAGATGGCATGAACATGGGGAGAGGGAGAGAATCTCAAGCAACTCCGTGTTGAGTGCAGAGCCCGACATGGGGTTCCATCTCATGACCCTGAGATCATGACCTGAGCTGAAATCAAGAGTCAGATGCTTAACTAACTGAGCCATCCAGGTGCCCCTGGGGGCAGGTTCTTTTTATGAGAGAAATCAAAATTCCTAGAGGGGCAAGCAGGAACAAGCATAGACAAGACTGGTTTTTGAGCTGACATAATGCTGTCATTTCTGCACATACCTAATTCACGTTAATGTATATTACTCCTGTGTAGGTTGGAGGAGGTGGAAGGAGGGCGTATTTGCCAAGAAATGGTGGAATCCACCACAACTACTCTTTGCTTTGCCTTGTGGGACTAGAGCAAACAAGACTGCTGGAGCCCTGGCTCTATGGGTCTTACATTCTTGTTCTGGGGTGTGTGGAGGGGGGTGGATGGAAAACATCATAAACACAGAGTTCAACAAGATAATTTGAGATAGTGGGCAGGGTGATACAATTGCTCGCGATGTAGCATATATATTTTGTCATTTTTATTGAGTTCTTTAGGGCTGATACTCTTTCCTTGCTTTTATGACATTGCCGGAGTTTTATACATCTTGGCACATCTGAACTTTGGTCTGTGGATAAGTTGGTGGAGGTTTTAGTGGTTTGGCTCTTGTGTGAAGTTTCACATATGCTGGGGAGTGTGAGCGAGGAAGTGGGTTAGAAGACCGTGTCCATCAAAGCGGAGGTGCTTACAGATAGACATTTCTAAGTCCTCCTTAGATCAGGAGCTATTCTAGGGACTTTAATGTGCTGGTAGCAATGGAACCTGGAGAAGAAAACCTGAAGAACCATGTATAGCCCAATTAAATTTCTGCTTCCACTAAGCACACTGAGTCAGCAGGGTAGTTCCTTTTTAGGTGTGAGAAATCGGGAGCAGAACACCTAACAAGGTGTGTTTTGGAGATGATGTCATTTGATACCGTGTACAGCAAAACGGGAATTCCTCAAGATGCAGTCCGGCTCATCTTTGCATAGTTGAATCCCCGCCCCTTCCCAGGCAGGTTGGGGCCCTTTCCCAGTGCAGGGCGCTGTTCATGATCAGAAATAAGGAGAAGGAATGGCGTCAGGCTTTTGGAGATCTTAGCCCTGCAACTGTCCTAGCTGTCCAGCAGAAGCTCGAGTGTCTCTTGCCTTCCCTGGCCGAGGGTTCCCTGCTCAGAACAGGAAATGTGGGGACTTCACCTGGGCCTGACAGGCGGGAGTGGAAAGGCGCAAGGTTTCCAGGAAGCTGAACTTCAGTTTTTGGTTTTCAGACTGTCAGACTGGGAGGGCGATGTTAAGTTGGGATTTTTTTCTTAGTTTTTCATTTATAGTTATCACTAAATATATTCCAATGATGGAAAATTACGGCTTTTTACTTGCCATTTGGCAGCTGTGTCTGTATCTCTTTTTTAGGTTTTGGTGTGTATTTTCAATTCAGTTAGACTTGAATGGGGTGGAATTATGAGACTTAAAAAAAATGAAGTGTCTCACTGTTAATTTAGGGTTAAGTGCGGTATAAAAAGACAAGCTATAATAGTAGCTATCAATTATTGAGAACTTATGGGGTGCCATGTCCTGGGCAAAATGCTTGACTGACGTGATGTAATTTTTTTTTTTTTTTTTTTTTAATTCTCACCACCCTGTGAGGTGGGTGCTATTATTCTCATGGTACAGGTGAGGAAGCAGGGCTCAGATAGTGGCCCAATGAGTGGCAGGTCCTAGATTCCAGTCCACATTTGTATGGTCTGGGTCCCAAGTTCTTAGAACTGGTTAAGTTTTTGTTGTTGTTGTTGTTGTTGTTGTTGTTGTTGTTTCTTTTTCTAGAAAGGGGAAAAAGAGCTTTTTGAATTGGTGCACAAACTTTTATCGGTAAGAATCTATTCGCAGGATTCCCAGGGCATGGATTTCGATAGACATTGAGTACTATGGAAATGCATGCACCTGAGTAATTACAAATAGGAAAAAGGGTCAGCAGAGCCCTGCACTCCCAGCTGGAAGAGATTATGGGAGGTTGTTAAGTTGGCCGTTTTAGGAATGTGCTTGCTGGTTCCTTCATTTCCCCTCCTTCCCTGATTATAGCTGGAGTAGGATTTGAGTTCATTCTTTAGAGCCTGGTGACTCACTTTAGATTTGACTCCTATCTGGAATAAACCTTTTTTTGTTTGTTTGTTTAAAGATTTTATTTATTTATTTGAGAGAGAGAGCGAGAGAGCGAACGAGTGTGCTCCTGAGCTGGGGTAGGTGGGGAGAGGCAGAGGGAGAGGGAGAAGCAGATTCCCCACTGAGCAGGGAGCCTGACTCGGGGCTCAATCCCAGGACTCCCGGATCCTGATCTGAGCCAAAGGTAGACACTTAACCAACGGAGCCACCCAGGCGCCCCTGGAGTGAACCTTTAAGAGAGCTGTAAATCTCTACATTTACCAAATGTAAATGAAAAATGAATTTACAAAATGAAATTGCAAATGTACAATTACAAAATGAAAAATGGATGTGAAGCGTGTGTCCTCTTGTTTGTATCAGCTGTAGTGTTTAAAAAAATATTTTCAATTTGAAATTAACTTGAGCTTGTAGCCGGACCAAGTCTCTCTTTTTATTATGTCTCGGCTCCCTGTGTTGGGACAACATGAGCCATTTACCTACTAATGACTTACTGTAATGATTGGCTATGTTGGAACCCCTCTGGACTGGCACCGTCTGTCCAACCCGAGATTATATTGTATTTGTTATTTATGTGGCTGCTTATCTCAGCGCCTTTATGGATATGTTTCTTGTTGTCTGCACCAGAGAGACATCGAAGCTAAGTGACTCATCAGAGGGTCATTTCCATATGTGTTTGGGAACTGTAGAGGGTCAGTGGGGGGGTCAGTGGGGAACATGGGGGTTAGTGGGGAACAAGACAATGATCTTGCCCCCAGAAAGCTTATATGTTGGTTCAGAGCTTCTTGTCTAAAGGACTCTTGGCCCTTACCCTTACTCTCTGACTAGTTACCCTGTTGTAGGCATGTCTGCCCAGCCTGGGCTGCTCCAGGCATTCCAACCGGGACCCCAGAGTGGTGAGTGTAGAAAGCATCTTGTGTGCTCCAGCCCCAGCAGATAACCACCGGGAGCCAGGATCCTGCTGTTTGCTGTTTCGATTCTCAGTGGACAGAATGGTGAGAAATAATGAAATGGTGCTTCTTCTAAGCCACTAAGCTTTGGGTAGTTTGGTATAAAAGGCGTAATTGAAACAAATGCATTCAAGAGATATGTAGCACCAACTGTGAGTCCGTCCCTGGGATGTTCTATTTTAAGGAGCTTAGTGTCTGGGTTGGAAGAAAGATACATTTTTTCAAAGATTTATTTATTTACTTTAGAGAGAGAGAGAGCATGAGCCAGGGGAGGGGCAGAGGGAGAGGGAGACAGACTCCCCGCTGAATGTGGAGCCCGACACAGGGCTCAATCCAGGACCCCGAGACTATGACCTGAGCCAAATCAAGAATAGGCCGCTTAACTGCCTGAGCCACCCAGGTATCCCAAATAAAGATATTTGATAAATGTTTCCAAGTTAAAAATCTTTGGAAAATGCAGTTGGCTTCTCTCTGGGTGCTGAGTTCTAGAGAATTTGGGGTTGGGAGTGTTCACTTAGGCTTTCCAGTGGCCCTTTTATGTTTGTTTAACTTCGTCCCCGCTGTGGGTTGTTCTCTGTTTTTTTATGAGATGATAAACTTGAGGGCAGGGAGGAAATTCCTTTTTCTCCTAAGAGG
>PISX010016525.1:0-46014 GCA_004024625.1 Mellivora capensis
AAGAAAAGAAACAAGATGGGATTGGGAGGGAGACAAACCATAAGTGACTCTTAATCTCACAAAACAAACTGAGGGTTGCTGGTGGGAGGGGGTTGGGAAAGGTGGGTGGGGTAATGGACATTGGGGAGGGTATGTGCTATGGTTAGTGCTGTGAAGTGTGTAAACCTGGCGATTCACAGATATGTACCCCTGGGGATAAAAAATTGTTTATAAGAAAATAAAAATTTAAAAAAAAAGTGGTGCGTTTTAGAGGGACAGGAAGCTTTCACATAGAATTATGATTAGGTCTCAATCTTTTAGTGAACTTGCCTCAACTTTTAACTTCACAAACTTTTCTCAGTTCTTTTTTTTGCCTTGGGTGGGACAAGATAGCTAGAGCTGACTGGAGTTGGTTCTCCTTCTTTCAGGTTAGTTAGGTTCTGACAATACCCCAGCAGGTTGTCCTCTGGTTAATTAGTTTCTCTTGAAGTAGGCCTTGCTAAGAAGAACAAAGTGTTCTTTTTTGTTGTTGATTTTTTTGTTTTGTTTTGTTTTGTTTTTGTTAGAGAGAGAGCATGCATTGAGCAGGGGCCAGGGAGGAGCAGAGTGAGAGGGAGAGAAAGAGAATCTTAAGCAGGCACCAACAAAGGCCAACATGGAGCTTGATCTCATGACCTGAGCTGAAATCAAGAGTCAGATGCTTAACCAACTGAGCCACCCAGGCACCCAAAAAAACAGTGTTCTTGTTTATTTCAAAATGGGTCATTTTCTTTCCAGAAATATGAGGAGATTTATCTCTGAAATATATTATGGGAATCTGGCTGAGCTCCTGGAGTAAATTTTACAACTGGGCAGGTATCTTCTTGTGATTGGGTCCTCTGTAGCTTTCAACTTTCAGGGTTGCTGCACTGAGTTCCCAGAAATTCATCCATTACAGTTTAGGTTTTCTTACCCCAGCACTGGTTTCCACAGTAGCTTCTATTTGCGATTCCTTGCATTTGCCTGTCTCTTCAATCAGGTACAATGACTTTTTTTTTTTTAATGCCCTTAGCTTTTTTTTTTTAAAGATTTTATTTATTTATTTGTCAGAGACAGAGGGAGAGAGAGCAAGCGAGCACAGGCAGACAGAGTGGCAGGCAGAGGCAGAGGGAGAAGCAGGCTCCCTGCCGAGCAAGGAGCCCGATGTGGGACTCGATCCCAGGACGCTGGGATCATGACCTGAGCCGAAGGCAGCTGCTTAACCAACTGAGCCACCCAGGCGTCCCGCCCTTAGCTTTTATAGGGATTCAAAAAGTTAACTATTTTTCAGTTTGATCATCTTTTCACATATTGTTAGGGCAGCGTGGTGACTTTTTTTTTTTAATTTTTAAAGATTTTTATTTATTTACTTGTCAGAGAGAGAGAGAAAGTGAGAGAGTGAGGACAGGCAGGCAGAGTGGCAGGCAGAGGCTGAGGGAGAAGCAGGCTCCCTGCTGAGCAAGGAGCCCGATGTGGGACTCGATCCCAGGACGCTGGGATCATGACCTCGGCCGAAGGCAGCCTCTTAACTGACTGAGCCACGCAGGCGTCCCAGCGTGGTGACTTCTAAGCTCCTTATATGCAGAACCAAAAACTGGAAATATTCCCATATAGACTTACACATGCAAGACAAGAGCTGATTCAGCTTCAACCCTCTATTCCCCAGACCTTGGACACCATAGCTCAACTAGCTTACAGTTTTCAGGTTGTAAAGGTGTGTGAATCATTAGCTCGCATAATTTTAATTTATGTCATTTTAGAGCAGAGAGGCTACCAATTGGTCTGCTGATGTCAGTAGAGTGGGTATTTGCCTTTGAACAAGGTATTACATCTCCTCTGCTTTAGAGACCATATCAGTACAGTGAGAGCACAGATAAGTCACCTAGCATCTGGCAATCATATATACCAATTTCATTCAGAAGTTAGTGACAAAAAATCAGGACCCATGTCAAATTTGGCTTCCAGACGTGGACATATCAGAGGTATCCACTGCATATTGTCTGCAGAGTATGTGCCCATTGGGAGGAAAATCTCTGTTCTATTTCTTTGGGTACTGCACCCAACTGTGTGAACTTCAAGTCTTGTTTTTGGTCCACCCAGAGAGTCTTTAAGCTACGCAGTATATGTTCAATATGATATCTGACTAAAGTCCCTTGTTGATATTTCACATTTTTATTTCATGCATATGTTTACATTAAATAATCTTATGAGGAAGCAAGCAAGAATGGAACAAAGTAGAATTTAATATTTTCAAACAAATTCATCCATTTTCTTTCTTTTTATTTTTTTAAAGATTTTATTTATTCATTTGACAGAGATCACAAGTAGGCAGAGAGGCAGGCAGAGAGAGAGGAGGAAGCAGGCTCCCTGCTGAGCAGAGAGCCTGATGTGGCCCTGGATCCCAGGACCCCGGGATCATGACCTGAGCTGAAGGCAGAGGCCTTAACCCACTGAGCCACCCAGGTGCCCCAAATTCATCCATTTTCATGAGTGGAGATTATTTATGCTTTTACCACACACAAAAATTTTTTTTCTCACCTTTCAACAAAAGCAGACAATTATTCTACATTTATCATTCTGCAACTAAAATCACTCATTATTCTCAGAAAATATGTGTGCATATTTAGAAACATATTTAGGTTCTAACTAATCATTGTTTTCTAGAATATGTTTTATGTTTTAACATACTTGCACTCAGAAAATCAAGTAAATGAATAAAGAGTTTTCAGAAACTCTCTGTCATATTCTGTCAAATTCATACTCATGTTCTTTGACTATCTGTTGATATCCAAATTTGGCATTGAGTATTAATAACTTGAATAATCCCAGTGATCTAACAACAATGACACAAAACTATTAGTTCAAAGACATCGCCAGTTATTATGCTATGTTTATGACATTAAGATTTATTTTAAAAATTATATGGAAATGAAAAATAAAGACAATCAAGATAGTTTTAAAATTACCCAAGAAGGCATGTATTTGATTTCTTTAATTCCTCTTGATTTTCCTAGACTCAGTTACCAGTCTACGGAATTGCTACGGAATATGTGACCTCACATATTCTTGTGTATGCTGTTGAAATGTACTGTTATAAGTATCTGCTTCTACATCTTGTATTTCAAATGTTAAACCAGGCATTTCTTGTACAATCTCCTCCTCCTTCCGAGTTCACATAGTTACAGGTAAACTATTTTACAACATCCATGCTTTTTTTACATGATTCCTGGTATAAGTTCACTCTACATTCAGAGCAACTTTCTTCATCCTTCACTTTTGAAAAATACCTTCTGGAAGAAAAGTATCTTGAGGCAGTTAATGGCTTTGAACTAATCATGAGTTAAATTTGAACTGGACCTCTGATTTCCTGGATTCAGATTCTTTTTAATAGCCCAAGGAAATTCAATTAACCCAACCTTCAGAATCTAATTATATTCATTGTTTCAAATTAACACTCACTTTTATCCTTTCATTCATTAAACATTTGCTAAATTTCTGTCATCGAATGTCTTCACAAGTCCAAAGACAAGCTGACAGAAATACTCTGTCTTCCATATAAATCTGAGGTTTATACAACTCATTATTTTCTCAGTGAGCTTTTGTTGTCTTATTGTCTCTCCTTGAGTTGATTAACACTGATGGGTAATCATTCCATCAGTCTATCACTCTAGACCACATTTCAAACTGTCAATACATTCTAACTTCTCTATTAAAGCTTATTAACCCTCTATTTGTAAAAAAGTTAATTAGATACCTCTCCCCCAAATGCAGATGTACAGATGGTAGATTCAACATTTTTGTTAGAAAGAAATGCAGAGGCTAAGCCAGTCATCTCATATAAGAAAAAAGGGAAATGATATAAAAACTATTAAAAACAAAAAAAAAGCCTTGTCCAAGAATACAGTAATACTTACTGATAGCAGAGTAGACTAGGAGAGTGCTCCAATATTCTCACTACCTAAACCATGCTTCTGGTTCTATGGTCACTCTTGCTATTTCTGCTACACTTGCTACTTCTCCTACTACCAACATTATAATTTATAACAATGTTTTAGTTTTAAAAGAAATAATTTATTATGTTTTTGGTTTCCCCTAAGTACACCAGGTCATCATCCTATCTGTCTCTCTACATATCTACACATAAGTTTCAAGTATAAGCAATTATGATTTTTAAATTTATTTCATAACAAAGTGTGAATTAATTGAAAAGTAAAAAGTGTTAGAAGAAATTTTTCAGTAACAAATAGAAATAAGTGTTACAAGTGGGAAATGATTTTGTGTGGCTTTGAGATAGATTAAAACACAGAAAAGACAATATGCTTTTGGGGTGTATAAAAGACTAAAAATTTTGCAATCTTCTTTTAAGTTTCTGCCACAAACAGAAGGCAGTATCAGTTAAGAATATTCATTTAAACATTACTGACCTTTAGATACTTTGGGAACTCTCAAATGAGATTCAGAGTAACTAACAAGAGACTGGTATTCAATAATTTAATATATATTTAAGTAAACATTATAGCAGGAGATAAATTCATGAAAGGGGATATATAATAACTCAAGAAATCTTAGCAGATGATTAGGACAACTTCAAGGAGACTAATAGAGTCTTCTAGGTGAGTTCTGATTATCCTCCTTTGCTTTAAAGAAATTTCCTATGATGCCAAAGAAACTTGACAAGGCTAACCTTTTAAGAGTTAGAGAATTCTGACTTGCCCTGAACTTCTGATCTTTAATCAACTGTCTAGGGAATAATGAGGGTTTCTGTAATTTTCCACTGAGTATGCATATGTCACCTAAAGGGTCTGGTGTATTTTAACTTTTTCTCCACCTAAGTCATAAAAAAGGTTGTGTTGTTGTTGGTGGTTTTTATTTGCTTGTATTTGTGTTGTGTGTCTTAGTGCTGCATATTAAAATTAAAATCACCAGGATGTGGTATATTGAAATGCCCATGTTCTATCTTTTTTTTTTATTCTGTCTGATCTCTTCTTCTACCATCTTATAATAGAAACATATTTTATAGCCTATTAAATTTGAAACAGATTTGTTAAATCTTCAAACTGTAATACTTCTTCCTTCTATAGAATATATGTGTATCCATATATATATATACACACATATATATTCATATACATATATACATATGCATATATTCATATATATAACACACACATATATATAAGTTAAATTGCTTGGCTATTGTTAAATAATTTGACTTAATTGACATTTATGAAATACTCCATCCTTCAGTAGCAAAATAAACATTATTCTTAAAAACAAATACACCATTCATGAAGATATGACACACTTTGGATCAAGAAGTAAACTTTAACACCTTTAAAATGATAGATACAAAATAAAATGTGTTCAAAACTAAAATGGGTTTAAGCAAGAAGTAAGTAATGGAAATAAAGCAGGATAATCCTTATATATTTAGAATTTAAGCATCACACTTCTAAATAATGCATAGGTCTAAAGAAGACCCTCAAGGAAAATTAAGGATGAGTGAAGATAGAGTCCTTGTTCTTGGACTAAAAGATTCACTATGATTAAGATTTTAATTCTTTCCACTTCAATCTATACATTTATTTCAATCCTAATCTAAATACAGAAAATAATTCTAATATATTGATAAACTGAATGCAGTTTATATGAAAAGCTAAAGATAAAAAATAGCTTGCATGATACTGAAGAAGAACAAAGTTATAAAACACATATTACCTAACTTCAATATTTAGTATACGGCTACAGTAAGTAAGGCAGTGTGGTAGCAGAAGAAGCACCTACTGTAGATCAACAGAACTGGCATAACATAATTCAAGATTTATTATAAAGCTTCAGTAAACAAGACAGTGTGGTTTTGTGAAAATATAGGCATACAGATAAATAGAACAGAAGAGAGCCCAGAAATAGACTCATACAAATATAGACAACTGAATTTCAGCAAAGAAACAGACAGTTCCATGGAGAAATAATAGTCTTTCCAAGAAATGGGGCTATAACAAATGGATATCCATAACAGACACTGTTAAGAGAATGACAAGCCATGACTTGGAAAAAGTATCTGCAAAACACATATCTGATAGGGAGGGGATGCAATGATACCTTAAACTCAACAATAAGAAATCGAGCAACCCACTGAAAAAAATGGACAAAATATCTGAACAGACAACTCACTAAGGAAGGCATATAGCTGACAACTATGACTATAGAATATATCCCACCTCATTTATTATTAGGGAATAGCATATCTGAAAAATTAGAAACCATTACCTATTAGAATAGTAAAAACAATTAAACAACCATGGCAAAACCAACAAAACCTGACAAAATCTCATGCTGATGAGGATACACATCAACAGAAACTCTCATTCATTTTCAGTAAGAATATATGGTCACTTTGGAAAGACAGTTTGGCAGAATTGTACAAAGCTAAACATTATCTCACCATGGAATCCAAAACTCTCATTCCTACATATTTATCCAACTAGCTTGAAAGTTTGAGACCACACAAAAACCCACACACAAATATTTCTAGCAACCTTATTCATAATTTTCCAAAAACTAGAAGCAACCAAGATGTCCTTCAGTAGGTAAGTGAATGACCTAATTAGAGAAATACATATGATGGGATACTATTCAGAAATAAGAAGGAAATTAGCTGTCAAACAATAGAAAGATATGGACGAGTTTTAATACATATTGCTAAGTAAAAGAATCCAATCCGAAAAGGCTACATGACATATTATTCTAGTTACATGACATTGTAGAAAAAGCAAAACTGTGAAGACAAAAGAAATCAGTAATTGCCAGGGATTAGGGATGGGAAGGGTGTGAGGGTGATGTGGGACACAGAGGCAGAAGAATAATTATTAAATTTCCTTACCTACTGACAAGCCCTTAAAACAGTCAGAGCGACCTCCACCTTAAGGCTTTGCTAAGGGCAAAGGACAATCCTAGCCTGACCAACCCCTAACCAGGATCCTGTAAGTCTACTTTAACAATTCCTTTAGGAAACTTTATCTCTAAACCTCCAAGTTAGTGTCCACAATCATTTTCAAGCATATGGCCCACTGATATGCATCTAAAGGGTCTTACTAGAAGGTTTTATTACTGGTAATGAATAACCTTTTGCCCACACAATAGCTAGCCCCTCAAGGTCCTAGAAATCTTGATTCTAAAATTCCTTAGAGACTTACCCATCCCTAACCCCCTCCCAACTTATAAGTATATAACAGACCACTCCTCACATCCCCGGGGCAGCAGCTCTTCCTTCCCACAGGTCCTGTCCCCGTGCTTTAATAAACCACCATTTTGCACCAAAGATGTCTCAAGAATTCTTTCTTGGTCATTGGCTCTGGACCCCACCCCACCAAACCTCACCTATGTTCTAGAACTTCATCAAGGGTTGTATATATAAAGCATAGAAAATTTTTAGCATGCCAAAAGTATTCTCTATGACAGTGTAATGGTGGCTACATGGTTAATATGCATTTGTCAAAACCCACAGAACTTTAAAGCACCAAAGGGAAACCTTCATTTATGCAAATTAAAAAAATATTTAGGAGGTTGGGATAGATATCCCAGTAAGGCATTCAGGCTATAATAGCAGACTCTAACAGTACTAAAAAATGTATGAAACACTTTCATTTAAGTTTGGGGGAAGCAATGCCACACAAATCTGTAAGATTAAAGAGAAAAGGAGTTTCATGTATTCTAGTTTATGATATATTTCCATGGGCTACATGGATATCAGTTAGTAATTGTGATACTACTATACACATACACTGGAATTAAATTAAGTAAATGGGTTGCGGATTGTGTGAACCAGTGTGGAGGCCAAGAGAAACAAGGCTGTACCCACCTCGAGTCCAGCCCTGACATAAGTACAGCCATCTTGACAAAGCAAAAGCTGGCACCTTGCACCCCCTCTCCACCCACTCCCCTCAGCGGTAATATGTGTGACATTCTTCAGCCACTCCTGGCTGCCCTAAAAGAAAAACAAATAGTTAACTTGCAGAGATCACAATCCCGCAGGACATGAGTCTCCCTCGGTTTACCAGTGTCCCAGTGCTAAATCTCACTAACAAGGACACTTGATAGGAGGAATGTGACATTCCACCAGGAAACTCCCAACTGTGTTCATGTTAGTGCCTCATTAGAGGAAAAAACGGCCTTGGCTTGATAATAACCAGGCCTCCAATATCCTGACAGTCTTCCTTACCCTGATAGCCCTTCTGAATATCCCCTTTGTCCTCACCCACTGCTGAGTCCACCCCTACTCTGTCTTTAAAAACTCTGACTGTAGTCTGGTTCGGGGTCCAAGTCCCTACTCCGCTGTGTCGGGTATACTTGGGCCCAAGCTTAAGCTTGTCAAATAAACCCTTGTGTGATTACATCGGTGTTGGCTCCTTGGTGGTCTCTCAGATGTAAAAACTCGGGCATAACACCAGTTCTCTTTGTTTTGAAATTAGCTTATGGGTAAGCAAGGGGATGAGAATAGAATGATCTAGGTGGTCATGGATAAGAAGTGGAGACATCACAATGTCCTCATATTTCACTTCAAATAGATATAGAGGATATTGCATATAGAAATGTTTATAAATATGTGCCTAAATGTTGATTAACATACATGCTTATTTCCTTGATCTGTCAGATGAGATGACCTAAGGTAACCACACCCTGGTAGCAACAGACCCAACACCTGGACTATATTTTTAAATAGCACTCTCCAATAAAAACAACCAAAAAAACAACTAAGGTTCCTTCCTTGGAGAATTATACTAGATAAACATGGAGCAGAAAGCAAAGAAATGCTAAGAAGGACAAAAACAAACAAGCAAACAAAAACCAAAAGCAGAATCATCACATCATTGAGGCTGTGTTGAAGACAAACAGGAGTCAATTGAAAGAACTCCTAAATGCCAAAGCTGGAACAGTTTGAATAGTGTGAAAGGCAGAAAACCAAAACAAAACACTAATTTACAATGGAAAAGCTTGACAGACACTACTTCATCCAGATATTCAAGATCAACAACAACAATAAATCATGTTAGAATTTACCCTTGATGTGATGGGGAAAATGATATTTTGCTTCTGTGGTCTTCTTCCCAAAAGCCATAACTCCAATTTAATTATGACAAAAACACTAAGCAAATTCCAATAGAGGAACATCCCACAAAATATGTGATAATTATTTTTCAGTACTGTCAAGGTCATCAGAAACCAAGGAAGTCTGAGAAACTGTCACAAGCAAGAAGAGCTTAAGGAGACAGGACAGTTAAATGTAAAGTGGCATCCTATATGCAATTCTGGAAAGTAAGTGGACATTACATTAAAACTAAGGAAATCTAGGAATAATCTAAATCTACATTGTCACTGGTGAATGTATACACAAATTTTTTTAACACTTTGATTTAAATTCTGTTAGGATATGGAGTCAACCACCCCTCAAATAGAGAATACTCTCGATAATGCAAGTCACACAGCGAGGTTTAGCTGGGGTCCAAGTATCTGCCCGACGCAGCGGGTTTCTACAAGGACCCTGAGCACTCAAAGCCAAGGGTTTATATAGCATTTTTAAAGCACAGTAATTTTCCATAGCTACATTCATATCTGGCTCCACACTCTGACGGTCTACTTTTGCGTCCCCCTCTGGTGGTTTAGTGAGATAAGCTCTTTACCAATGTATCTAGTCCGCAGCTGCCCGTATTCTGGTGCTTAGGTTGACTTGTTTTTCTAGCTTGTTTTTCAAGCTTGTTTCCAAGCTTCCCCTAGTCCCTCTTCCCTTAAGTCACATACTCAGTAAAATGGCTGTACTTATACTAAGGCTAAACCTGAGGTGGGATGGCCTTAATTTTTCTCAGTCTCCGCAATTCCAGTTAGTTAACTAAGTGTAATATTAGTTTCAGGTATATAATATAGTGATTTAACATTGCCTTGCAACATCTGGGGCTCATCACAGCCAAGTGTGCTCCTTAATCCCCATCACCTGTCACCCATCCCCCCCCTTTAGTAACCATCAGTTTGTTCTCTATAGTTAAGTGTGTTTCTTATTGCCTTCCCCCCCTTTGCTCATTTGCTTTGTTTCTTAAATTCCATATATGAGTGAAATCATATGGTATTTGTCTCTTAACTGACTTTTTTCACTTAGCATAATACTCTCTAGTTCCATCCATATCCTTGCAAATGTCAAGATTTCATTCTTTTTAATAGCTAATTAATATTCCATTATGCACACACACACACACACACACACGACTTCTTTATCCATTCATCAGTTGATGGACACTTGGGCTATTTCCGTAATTCGCCTATTGTAGATAATGCTCCTATAAATGTCAGGTGAATGTATTCCTTTGATTGGTATTTTTGTATTTGGGCCAAGACCTAGTAGTGTGATTGCTGGATCATGGGGGTAGTTCTATTTTTAACTTTTTGAGGAAACTCCAGACTGTTTTCCATTATGGCTGTAGCAGTTTGCGTTCTCACCAACAGTGCAAGAGATTAGTCCTTTCTCCACATCCTCGCCAACACCAGTTGTCTTTGTGCTGTTCATATTAGCCATTCTGACAGGTGTGAGGTGATATCTCATTGAAGTTTTGATTAGCATTTCCTTGCTGATAATTGATGTTGAGCATCTTTTCATGTATCTGTTAACTATCTGTATTTTTTTCCTCTGGAAAAATGTCTATTCATGTCTTCTGCCCATTTTTTAATTGGATTATTCATTTTTTTGGTGTTAAGTTTTATAAATGCTTTATATATTTTGTATAATAACCCTTTATCAGATATGTCATTGCAAATATCTTCTCCCATCCCATAGGCTGCCTTTTAGTTTGTTGTTTCATTCACTGTACAGAAGCTTTTAATTTTGATGTAGTCCCAATAGTTTATTTTTCCTTTTGTTTGCTTTGCCTTAGGAGAGGAGACATAACTAGAAGTTGCCACAGCCTATAATCAAAGAAGTTACTGCCTGTGTTCTTTTCTAAGACTTTTATGGATTCAGGTCCTACATTTATCAAATTCATTTTTAATTTATTTTGTGTCTGATGCAAGAAAGTGGCTTTCTGTTCTTTTGCATGTAGCTGTCCAGTTTTCCCAATACCATTTGTTGAAGAAACAGTCTTTTTCCCCTTGGATATTCTTTCCTGCTTTGTCAACGATTAATTGACAATAACATTGTGGACTCATTTCTGGGTTTTCTATTCTGTTCCCTTGATCTATGTATCAATTTTTGTACTGCTTCCATACTTTTTTGATTACTAAAGCTTTATAATATAACTTGAAGTCAGAAATATGATGCCTCAAGGTTGTTTTGGTGACTTTTTTTTTTTTGTGGTTCCATACAAATTTTAGGATTTTTCATACTAATTCTGTGAAAAATGCTGTTGGTGCTTTGATATGGAATTTTCATTTAAAATATGTAGATTGCTTTGGGTAGTATAGACATTTTATTTATTTTTTTAAAAAAGATTTTATTTATTAGAGAGAGAGAGTGAGTAGGGGGAGGAGCAGAGACAGACAGGAGGAGCAGAGAGGAACTCAAGCAGACTCCATGCTGAGCCCTGAGCCTAATGTGGGATTCCATCTCATGACCCTGATGTCATGACCTGAGCTGAAACCAAGAGTCAGAAACTTATTTAACTGAGCCACCCAGGCACCCCCGTATACACACTTAAAAAGTATTTGTTCTTCTAATCTAAGAGCATAGAATATCTTTTCATTTCTTTGTGTCATCTTTAATTTCTTTCATAAGTATTCTATAGTTTTCAGAGTATAAGTCTTTCACCTCTTTGGTTAGGTTTATTCCTAGGTATCTTGTTTTATTGTGCAATAGCAAATGGGATCCCTCCTTAATTTGTTCTTCCTATTGCTTCACTATTGGTGTGTAGAAATGCAACAAATTTCTGTATGTTGACTTTGTATCCTGTGATTTTAATGAATTTGTTTAGTAGTTCCAGCAGTTTTTGGGGGGAGTCTTTGGAATTTTCTGTATCGAATGTCATGTCGTCTGCAAATAGTGAAGGTTTGACTTCTTTCTTGCCCACTTGGATGTCTTTTATTTCTTTTTGTTGTCAAATGCTGTAGTTAGGATTTCCAGCACTATGTTAAATAGCAGTGGAGAGAGTAGACATCCCTGTCTTGTTCCAACTATGAGGAAAAGCTCTGTTTTTTTCCCATGGAGAATGATATTAGCTGTGGATTTTTCATAGATGGTTTTTATTATGTGGAGGTATATTCTTTGTAAACCTACTTTGGGGGGGTGTTTATCTGAATGGGTTTTGTACTTTGTCAAATTTTTTTTTTGCATCTATTGAAATGATCATATGGTTCTTATCCATTCTTTTATGTGATCTATTATTTTGATTCATTTGTGAATGTTGAATAAGTATTCACAACCCAGAAATAAATCCTACTTGATTGTGATGATTTTTTAAGAGTATTATTGTATTCTGTTGGCTAGTATTTTGTTGAGGATTTTTTCATCTATGTTCATCAGAGACAATTGAGAGACAATGGCCTATAGCTTTTTTTTTTTTTTTTTTTTTTTTTGCAGTTATCTCAGTTATCTGTATCTGGTTGTGGTAGTCAGGGTAATGCTGTCCTTACAGAATGAATTTGGAAGTTTTCCTTCCTTTTCCACTTTTTGGAAGAGTTTGAGAAGAGTAGGTATTAACACTTCTTTAAATGTTTGGGAGAATTTACTTGTGAAGCCATATTTGTCCTGGATTTTTGTTTGTGGAGAGTTTGTTTTTTTTTTTTTCCCCATTACTGATTCAATTTCCTTCCTAGTAATCTGTTCAAATTCTCCATTTCTTCCTGCTTCAGTTTTGGTAAGTTATATGTTTCTAGGAATTTATCCATTTCTTCTAGGTTGTCCAATTTGTTGTCATATAATTTTTCATAATATTCTCTTATAGTAGTTTGTATTTCTGTGGTTTGGTTGTTATTTCTCCTCTTACATTTGTGATTTTGTTTATTTGAGTCCTTTCTCTCTCTGTCCTTCTCTCTTTTTGATTAGTCTTGCTAGCTCTTAATAGTTTTCTTTCCATTTTTTCAAAGACCAGCTCCTGGTTTCATTGACTTTTTTTTAAGTTTCTGTATCATTTATTTCTACTCTAACTTTTTAATTTCCTTCCTTTTGTTGTATTAAGGCCTTGTTTGTTGGTTTTTTTCCTAGTTCTTTCACATGGAATGTTATGTTGTTTATTTGAGACTTTTCTTGCTGCTTGAAGTCGGCCTGTATTGCCATATACTTCCATCTTAGGATGATTGCTTTTGCTGCATCCCAGAAGTTCTGGTCTGTTTTGTTTTTACTTTCATTTGTTTCCATGCACATTTTATTTCTTCTTTCATTTCCTGGTTTACCCATTCATTCTTTTGTAGCATGTTATTTAACCTCCATGTATTTGTGGTCTTCCCAGATTTTTTTCTTGTGGCTGACTTCTAGATTCATAATGTTGTGGTCAAAACAGGTGCATGGTATGCATCTTCAGTCTTCTTATATTTGTTGAGGTCTGTTTTGTGGCCTAAGATGTGATCTATTATGGAGATTGTTCCATGTATACTTCAAAAGAATGTGTATTCTGCAGTTTTAGAATGGAATGTTCTGAATATTATCTGTTAAGGCCATCTGGTTCCAGTGTGTCATTCAGAACTATTGTTTCCTGTTGATTTCTGTTTAGATGATCTGTCCATTGATGTAAGTGGGATGTTAAATTCCTTTAGTATTATTGTACTATATTTAATGGGTTCCTTTACATTTGTTATTGGTTTACATGTCTGGGTACGCCCATATTAGGTGCATAAATATTTACAATTGTTATATCTTTTTGTTGGATTGTCCTCTTTATTATTATATACAGTTTTACTTTGTCTCTTATTATAGTCTTTGTTTTGAAGTCTACTTTGTTCTGCATAAGTAGCAATACTTATATATTTAACCTCCTTTGCATTATAAATGTTTCTTTATCCCCTCATTTTCAATCTAAAGTTCTCATTCGTTCTAAAGTGAGTCTTTTGTAGGGTGCATATAGATGGGTCTTGTTTTTTTATCCATTCTGTCACCCTATTCCTCTTGATTGGAGTGTTTACTCCATTCACATTCACAGAAGTTATTGATAGATATGTAATTAGTGCCATTTATTGCTGGTTTTCTGGATATTTTCTCTGATCTTTTCTTGTCTTTCTTTTATGTTTTGCTGATTATCTTTAGTGATATATTTGGATTTCTTTCTCTTTATTCCTTGCACATTTATTACTGGTTCTTCATATTCAGTTGCCATTAGGTTTATAATATAACCTCTTCTGCAGACCGCAGTTTATATTAAGTTGATGATCATTAGTTTTGGACACATTCTTTTCTCCTCTTCTCCCCACATTGTAGGTATATGTTATTAAATTTTATAACATCTTTTGTGAGTTCCTTCTTATTTTTTACAGAAATATTCATTTTTATTACTTTTGTGATTCCTGCTTTATTCTGTCACTTTGGGTCACACTTTTCTCCTCAAAGAGTCCCCGGTAATATTACTTACAGGTCTGGTTTAGTGATCATGAACTCCCTAGGTTTTGTTTGTCTGGGAAACTCTTTACATCTTCTTCTATTCTGAATGATAGCCTTGCTATATAGAGTATTCCTGACTGAAGATTTTTCTCACTCAGCACATTGAATATATCATGTCACAACTTTCTGTCTTGCCAAATTTCTTTTGAAAATCTCTTGCTGGCCTCATGGGTTTTCCATTATAAGTTAAGGACATCTTTTGTCTTGCTGCTTTTAGGATTTTTTTCTTTATCACTATATTTTGCAAATTTAATTACAATTTTCTTGGTGTGGGCCACTTTTCTTGATTTTGATGGGAGTTCTATGTATCTTCTGGACATCTGTTTCCTTCCCCAGATTAGGGATGTTTTCAGCTATTATTTCTTCAAATAGACTTTCTGCCCCTTTTTTTCCTCTCTTCTTCTTCTGGGACTCCTATAATATGAAAGTTAGTATATTTTATGGAGTCACTGAGTTCCCTAAGTCTGTTCTCATTTTGCATAATTCTTTCTCTCTTTTGTTTAGCTTTATTACTTTCCATTACATTGTCTTCTAGGTCATTGAATCATCCCTCTGCTTCTTTCAGCCTCCTGTTCATTACATCAAGAGTGTTTCTAATCTCATTTATTGCATTCTTAATCTCTGATGGATTCTTTTAAACTTTTTTTATCTCTGTGGTAAGGACCTCACTGATGTCTTCTATTCTTTTCTCAAGCCTAGTGAGTATCCTTATCATTGCCACTTTCTTCCTTTTTGGGGGGAAGTGGGTGCTATTTATTCTTGACAAATATTCCACATCCATGATCCTCTCCAGTCGGAAGTTCTTTGAAATTCTGCCCATGTCCTTTGCTAGTCAGATGATGGAGTCATTGGACTCCCCCATCCATCAAGTGGTCCCAAAGGTAGTGTTTGTTTTAACTTGGCTATTAAAACTGCCTGCCACCTTGTCAACCTCAGCCACATCTATCTGGATGGATCTGTAGTCCTTGGTGACCATGATGTGGTTGTTGGCAGTGCATTTTCAGGCAGGTATTGGTCCATGAAGTCACAGGCAATGTTCTGCATATAGAATATTACCACCATCACCGGTGCAAGTGCAGAAAAGCCATTTTACATTTTTACTAACAGTGTGTTAGCCTTTCAGTTCCTCTATATCCTTGCCAACACTTCAGTTCTTTTTTCTTCTTCTTCTTTTTTAATTAAGCCATTATAATAGGGGTCTAGTGACACTGTGGTTTTGCTTTATGTTTACTTTCTGATCAATGATTTTGAACACTTTTTCATACATTTATTGGAAATCTATACCTTCTTTGAAGAGGCTATTTAAGTATTTTTAGTTTTCTGTTTTGTTTTGTTTTCTTATTATTGACTTTTGAGACCTCTCTGTGGATTCTATCTACAAGACTTTCATCAGATAAAGGATTTGCAAAAATATTCTCTGAGTCTGTAATACATGTTTATGTATTTCTACTCTCCTAACATGACTTTTGAAAAGCAGAAGTTTTTACTTTTCACAAAGTCCAGTTTATCAAATTCTTTTCTATGGAATATGCTTTATTTGTTATATCTAAGAAATATTCGCCTAAACTAGTGCCACAAAGATTTTCTCTTAAGACTTCTTCAGGAAATTTCATAGTTTTAGGATTTTAATTTTCATGTATGATCCAATCTGAATTAATTTTTGCCTGTAGAATAAAATTTTATCAAAGTTTTTTTTTAAATATAAGGACATCATAAGCTCAGTAACACCTGTCAAAAAGACTATTTTCAGTCTTTCCTGAATATACTTTGCATATTTGTAAAATCAGTTGTCAGTGTACATGGAAGTCTAATCCTGTATCTCTATTTAATTCTATAAATTAATTTTTTCATTCACCTTGACTCCAATTCCATACTTTCTTGATAATTCCAGCTTTATAATTAGTCTTGAGAGTAGGCTGTGTTTATTCTTGTTTTTTTGAACCTTTGGTTAATCCAGTTCTTTGCATTTCTAGTTGACTTTTAAAACTACCTTGTTAATTCCAGGGGGGAAAAAATCCTGTTTGATCTTTGTTTGGGAATGCATTATGTCTATAGTTTGACAAATTTTCATATTAAATACATTGATAGTCAATATGGAAAATTACACTCTACCTTCTTCAATGTTAAACCAACATTACTTTGAATAATTTGTTTTAATGGCAATAACGACAAAAATAATGTAACTTCCTCACTTATAAATATGATTCTGTCTACATAACATTGGGGGTTAAGGTTTTAGTGTTAGAAGATGGGTAGGTGGGAGGTTGGGGGAGCCAGGTGGTGGGTATTATGGAGGGTATGCATTGCATGGAGCACTGGGTGTGGTGCAAAAACTATGAATTCTGTTATGCTGAAAAGAAATTAAAAAAAAAAAAAAGAAGATGGGTAGGACCCAAAATGTCAATGCTCACTAAACTATGGTTTATTTTAGGAAAAAGATACAAGATAGAGATAGCATAAAGAATATACATCTTGACCAATGATTATATCATGGATGCAAGTTTTCATTTTTCTTCCTTTCTGAGAACCATAATTATTATGCTTTCTCTCTCTGGTCTGATCAGAAACCACAAAGTAGTCTTTTGTTTTGTTTTGTTTTGTTTGTTATGTTAGTCACCATACAGTACATCATTAGTTGTTGATGTAGTGTTCCATGATTCATTGTTTGTGTATAACACCCAGTGCTCCATGTAATACATGCCTTCCTTAATACCCATAACTGGGTTCACCCATCCTCCCTCCCCTCTCACCTCTAAAAGCCCCATTTTGATTCCTGGAGTCCATAATTTCTCATAGTTCATCCCCTCTCTGGTTCCTCTCCCTTTCATTTCCTTCTCTTAATGTCCTCCATATGTCCTCCTTATGTTCCACAAATACGTGAAACCACATAATTGTCTTTCTCCATTTGACTTATTTCACTTAGCATAATCTCCTCCAGTTTCATCCATGTTGATGCAAATATTGGGTATTCATCCTTTCTGATGGCTGAGTAATATTCCATTGTATATATGGACATCTTTTTTTTAATCCATTCATCTGCTAGAAAGTAGTCTTATAACAACAGTAGAACCAGGAAGCTCGAAATAGAATCTTAGCTGGAGTTTCTTATACCTTTCTAGCAATGTAGGCATATTTCTTGCTATGTAAAAAGTGCCATAGCAGAGCCCTCCAGGATTTTCAGAAAGTATAAAATTATCAATCTAATGGCTATTAATAATCACTGCTGCCAAGCTTAAACAAACCATCCCAAAATTCAGTACAGGGTCCATTTTAATAATCAGTGCATTTTGTAATTTAAGCAGGTGCCAGTGCCCTTTACATAATTAAGAAAAGCTGCTCAGGTAAATTTCAGGCACACAGAATTAAATCCTCATGAACCTCCCGACCCCTGGAAAAATCCAAACATTTCTCTGTTGTACAACCTTTTTCTTTGTTATTAATCAAAACTAATGCAATTTATAATCATATATTTATTTAATGAATTTGAAGGTTTTCTTTTAAATTTTTGATTCTCTAAAAGCAGAACGTGAGATAAGGACTTGAGTGTGATTTTTGGGAAGAGGATGGTGCCCAGAAAGGAGATATAATAGAATAAAGGGAGGAATTCACAGGATAAAGAAAATTCTTTATGAAGATACATTATATATTTCATATTAGCAAACTATAGATGTTCAATTCTACTAGGAGCCCTTGGTAATTATTCAAAACGCAGGCTAGAATTGACTTCCTGATAGAGAGAAAGACTAGAGCATTTATCTATCAGCTGCTTTTTTCCACCTGCAGGAGAGTGCCTCCAGGGGCTTCAACCGCCAACCCCAATCTTTTTAACAGCATGTGCTCAGAAGCCAATATAATTATAGTGCAATTGGAAAAGGCACTGAAGAAAAAATGTGGCAAGATGCTAAGTGTAGGAATTGGGAGTATCAGTACCAGGTAAGTTGAGTCTCATCAGGACTGACTACCACAACCTGCATTAACTGACACTAATATCAGAGGCAAGCTAAGGAGATGCATCATAGAATGAATACAAGAGATGTGTGTATACTCGTTTATTTGTTTATTGTCTTTTTTTTTATCTGCTAGACAGGAAGCCACACAATTTGTATGTGATTAAGAGCTTTGGCTGTTTTTTTTTAAAGATTTTATTTATTTATTTGACAGAGAGAGATCACAGTAGACAGAGGGGCAGGCAGAGAGAGAGAGAGGGAAGCAGGCTCCCTGCTGAGCAGAGAGCCCGATGCGGGACTCGATCCCAGGACCCTGAGATCATGACCTGAGCCGAAGGCAGTGGCTTAACCCACTGAGCCACCCAGGCGCCCCGAGCTTTGACTGTTTTATACACAATGTTCACTTAGCCTAGAGCCTAGTGTGTAGTCAAAACTTCATCGATATTTTTCAGAAGGAAGGAGGAGAGGAAGAAAAGGAAAGAAGGAATGCTAGCACAAATCCAGTTTCCACAAAAAGGTATATATGAGAAATGGAGGGTGTTGGGGCTGCCCTAGTAGGTACAAAGATTGCAGAGTTAGAAAACACAGTAGAATGAAAAAACAGTGTATAATAATCTCCATTAAGATTCCCAAGTTTAGGGGTGCCTGGGTGACTCAATCAGTTAAGCCTCTGCTTTCTGCTCAGGCCATGATCCCAGGGTCCTGGGATCCAGCCCTGCATCTGCTCCCTGCTCAGCAAGGTGTCTGCTTCTTTCTCTCCCTCTCCTTCTGTGTGTGTGGGTGCACATGCTCTCTCTCTTTCTTTCACCCACACACTCAAATAAATACATAAAATCTTTAAAAAAAAAAAAAGCAATCCCCAAGTTTAAGTCATTTACTTTACAGTTTTGGTTCCAAGTTTACTCCAGAGACTTAATTATTATAATTTTAATATCAATTAGCAGTATATTTCAGAATGAAACTATCACTTCTATTCATTCCTCTGGCACTTTTCTAGAGCTGAAATCACTTGAATTAAAATCAGAGTCCACTCTTTCCTTTTATTTTTAGGACACTCACTGAAATCTTTTCTGACAACTGTCAGATTTCCTACTGCTTTGTCAAGGAGAGTGATAGGTAGGCTTACAGCCCATGGGAATGTATATATCAAGTCAGAAATCAACCTGTATATTGATTCAAAATACACAACATAAACAGTTGGTTCTGTATTCCCACACAAGTGTTTTTATACATTCATTTATTTTGGTGTTTAAACACACTTCATACCTAATAGATTAGTGACTGAAAGCTTTTCAAAAATTGGAATCATTCACAATGATTTGAATGAAAAGAAGTTGCTATGTTTTCATTATATCTGTTTCTGTTTGCTTAGGGGTAAATAGTAGGGCTTTTATTTTTATTTTCTTCTTTTAACAGTCTCATTGTAGATTTTGAGCTCATATTTAGAACCTTTTGGAAATGGCTGCAACTAAACAAACAGAAGAGCAAAGAAAATGCTACTTTTAGATAGCTCTATTGCTCCTCAGATTTCATTTCTATTTGCTGAGCATTTTGTGAAAAATAAGAAAAGTAAATGATGACAATTTAATAATAACTGATAAAGGTTGGTAGGGTATTAAAATTAAATTAGTCACAAATAGCAGTCAAGACAAGAATTAGACTTCAACAAACTAATGTTAATGTGAATTTTCCAGGTAGTCCTTATTTAAAGGAGAAAGTGTATTTTATAATACTTAAGCATATAAGATCCTAACATGAGAAATGGTGTTATATAGTAATTAAAGTACCCATTAAAGATATTTACATATTGCAAAACCTAAGTAATTTGGTAAAAATTGAATACTGGAATACCCTTAAGTGAATGAATGAATGAGTGGATGGATGAAGGAATGAATGAAGAATTAGTGAATATATACTCAAGGAAACAAATACTGTTTTGTTGTTTTCAAATATCTAAAATAATTACTCTCCCCCCCAAAATAGAGAAATGATTTCCCCCCAAAATCCTATCTTCATGAGTGGGCAAAACTCATTTTTAAAAACCTGTCTATTTTGAAATAAATGTAAACTAACAGAACAGTTGCAGAAATAGTGTACAGAATTCCCTCACAGCCTTCATTCACTTTGCTCTAATTTTAACATTCCCATTATTGAAACTAAGAAATTAGTTATTAACTGAACTATATAATCTATTCATATTTCACCATTCTATTCACTAATATCATTTTTCCGGTCTGAGATCCAAGTCAGTAGTAACATTTAATTTGTCATTGATTTTTTTCACCCTCCAATCTGTGACAGATTTTCAGTTTTCCCTTGTTTATCTTGACCATTTTGAAAAATATTAATTTAGAATTTTATAGAGTCTCTCATTTGTAGAGTTTGTTTTGTTTTGATTTATTTTGTTTTTTACAATACAGTTGAAGTTATGAATTTTGGGGAAGAATACCACAGAAATGATACACCATTCTCAGTGAATGACATCAAGTAGAACATTATATCTATATGTATTAAAAAGGAAAAAAATAGTAACTCTACATCTACTATATTTCTCTTATATAATGTTATTCTGTTTCCATTGTAATAAAACGTATATTGAGGAATGTATCTCTTAGAATATGAAAATATTATTTCTCCTTAAACTTCCACCCTCAAGGATTAGCATGGTTTGTAGATCTTGCCTGCAGTGATAACCATTGTGGTATTTTTCTATTTCATTATTTTTATGTTTACTAATTGAGGTTTTCTTCAAAGAAGTATTATCTCCCTCCCCCCTTTTATCCATTTATTTAATCATTCATATCAGTGTATATTCATGTGTTATTTTATTATTATATCAGTGTGTATTCATGCATGTTTATTTCATTATTTGGGTTATAATCAAATATTGTTGTTTACACATTGGTCAGGTTGTTCCAACTTTGGCTATTGGGAGAGTTTTCAGCCCAGCTTCTTGGTCTTTTTGACATTGTACTTTCCTTTTCTTTCTCTCTTTTTTTTAAAGCACTTTATTACTTTCTGACAGGATAAGATGCTCTGATTTCTTCTTGTATTTTCCTAATCTCAGCTTTAGAAACAATCACTTGTCAATGGGCTTGACACACTTGAACTGGTTTTGTTTTGTTATGGTAAAACATATAAAATCTAAAACTTAACATTTTAATCACTTTCAGTGTACATTTCAGTGGCAACCATCACCACCATCCATTTCCAGAATTTTTCATCTTCTGAAACTGAAACTCTGTACCCATTACATAACAGCTCTACCCTGGCAATCCTCTTTCTGTTTGTTGTCTCCATGAATTTGACCACTGTAGGCACCTCATGTAAGTGGAATTACACCATGTTTTTTCTTTTGGTTCTGGCTTATTTCACTTAGCACAATGTCTTCAAGTTTTAACCACGTTGTAGTATGTGTCAGAATCTTGCTCAGGGGCCACCTGGGTGGCTCAGTGGGTTAAGCCGCTGCCTTCGGCTCAGGTCATGATCCCGGGATCCTGGAATCGAGTCCCGCATCGGGCTCCTTGCTCAGCGGGGAGCCTGCCTCTCTCCGCTTCTGCCTGCCTCTCTGCCTGCTTGTGTGCTTTCTCTCTCTCTCTTTCTGACAAATAAATAAATAAATAAATAATCTTAAATATTGTTCAGGAGTCATTTTTCATATTTTATGTGATTAATATTCTTATAAAATTTTGTTTTCTTATGACACTGGAATATCATTATCTCACTTATGAGATCATCTTATCTTTATATTAAAATATGTATTCTCTTCAGCATTTTAGTGTAAGAAATATTCTGATACTAATATTTATAAATATTGAAATTTATAATTTGAAAAGTGAGATAACTATTTAGGAAAGCATGGTTTGAAACTTCTGCTTCCATTAGAATACAGAAATATGTAAGGCAATGTCACTCCAACATTAAAAATGAGAACAATAAAAGTAATCTACAAACAGAAAAATTTTAAGCCCAACTGAGATCTTAGGTTGACCTAATTACGTAGGCTGCAAAGTGACCCAATTACCTGTAATCTAAAATATGATAAACTCTTTCTGGAAAAGATGTAACACATCACTGTTTCAACTTTAGCAGTGAAATGGATGGGGAGGGGCAGTCACCATACACAGGAGAGAAAGAAGCAGATCAACATTTAACAGTTTTTTTCAGCTTTGACGTATAGGGTTGAATTGCAGTTTAGATTCTCTAGAAGTCCCAGACATACAGTAAATCTGCTTCCAACTACTCTATTCCCAAGGTCATTGTAGAACACTCATAAGGGAGATGAGGAAACTGCTAAAGACCTCTTCTGAAGCACAAGCATATCGTACTGTATTCTGAGAGTGGAATAGAAGAATTCAGAATAAAGCCTATCCCTCCTATGCTCCACATACGACAGTGAGTGTGAAGCAGTAACTATCCTCCCTTCAGGGAAATACAGAATACCTAATATTGTGATTGGAGTAATGATCATTCTTTTTATTATAGTTAACATGTTCTATTTCTTTTGAGACCTTGTAATGGAATACAATCCAAATGTCTTAATCTCAGCATGCCTCTAGAAGCCTAACTGCTAGCTAACTGAGATTTAGTCATTGAGTATATGTTAACTTCTAGCAGTTAGAAATCCCCTCTTTGATATTACTCTCATAAGGAATTCTATTTGGATTGGCTCCTAACATCATACAGGGCCTGTTCATTACGACAACTTCTCTCTCCTCATTTTGCTCAGGTTGCATCTGCTTCTGTATAATAGTAAATCCCCTATACACAGTGTTTCTGTAAAAAGAAAAGTATCCATAAGTATAACACTGTTGTTCCCAAGTGCACTGCACAGATGAACATTTTTATCTGCTGTGTACCTCAGTTACATGGGCCTACAAATAAAGATGTAGACTCAGTTATGAACCTATTGCTCTGCATAATAAGAGGAGAGGGTGAAGAGAAAAGAAGCAAAGAGGCAACAAATGTGGGTTTCATAAAGATGCATTAGCCTTTTTGATGCATGAAATGACTCCATCCAAAGTGACAGTTAAAGAAGTCACCACCCAAGAAGTAGAGGAGGACAGGAGAAAAATAGCACTGAAAAAATTAACAAAAATCAGGGGAGATCTGAATTTTTACAGGCCATGAAGTTGGTTGGGGAGAATCAAGGAGAGTTTATCTGGATCTCACATAAACTAGTCCACCAGGTGCCATCTTAGTTCTACTTACTTGTACAATTTCCCTTTCACATGTTAATGAAGGCTGAGATTCCTTTGCTACTCTCCAACTTTGCCACACTCCATCCACACAATATTCTATTCTATCACATATGTTGGTTTAAATGTAAGTAAGTATTTCTAGGTATAAGAAGATAAGATCATTATTAATGGATTCAGGACAACTTTGATCATAAAATACTCCCCAATACTAGAATTAAGTATAAATGCAATGTGTGAGTAGAGGTCAAAATCTGAAGGCCTTGTATTTAATAGCCTAGAGTGATAAAAATAATTATGGAAATATATGGAGGAGAAATACTTGTAATTAAATAGTTGGATGATTAGGTTTCAAAAGCTATTTATTTGACATGGAATTGGAGCTTGAATACTTTAAGAAGAAAAATATATATATGGTCTTGAGATCATTAAAGTTATGATTAAGGGTAAAATACAGGAATAGTACAGTTTTTAAGAGTAATAATCTAAGCCAGGGCCGAGCTAGGCAGTTACACTGAATAGATAACAGCTTTCTTTTTCTTGTCTTTTAATTGGTGAATATTTTGTGGCCTCACATATATTTAGCGTGCATATATCTTATGTACTGTGGAACAAATAAAACAGAATTAACAAGTTAAACTGAAAATCAATATTTTTAAATTTTGCGCTACAACCAAAATATAATCACCTCACCATCTTAAATCAATCTCTTCTCTTACAGACTCACCTTCACCAGGAGATCTTGGGAAACTTAAAAGTAAGGTGATCAAATATGAAAAAAAATTAAATATAATCTAGCTCAGCAACCACCTTTTGTGGCTAAAGAAACTAAGACAATGGGAAATTACAATGATATGCTGGTTAGTGATAAAAACTGGTAAGACCACAGTACATGTTTGCCTGTTCCCACTTTATTTGGTTACTAATTACACTCAAATGAACCCTAGCAAAAATATTTTAACACCCTCAAATTTTATCCTGTTAAAAAAATCAAAAATAGTTTTCAAAATTATATGTATGTCAAGCATTCTATGGATGGAATTAAACAACATATCAGTAAATGTAATTTGTAAACTGTTTACCATCAGAGTATACCTGACATATTGTGAGAATTTTATTTCTGATTTCCATTTATAAATACTTTGGGCATAACTGTATAATTTAAAATTATAATGGCTTATTTACCACTATCCAAGGATCTATTCATAAACTATAAAGGGAAAAAAGACTGAACTATATTATTTCATTGCTGCTTTCTGAAAATCTTTTCTATAGTTTTTGAGTTTGGAGCAATGCAATGGCCAGTCTCCTTTTATCTCCTTCTCCACAACAAAACTCAAGACAAGTGAACAAATACATACAGAATAATACAAAGAAAAAGAAATATCTGGTAGCCTCTGTGTGTGTGTGTGTGTGTGTGTGTGTGTGTGTGTGTGTCTTTCTTCCTATTACTATTGGCTATCTAGTCATAGTCAGACCAATAAATGGGGTAGGAGATGAGCTTCAATCTCTGAAGATAAGAATTCCATAATAAATTACTGATTTAACAAGGCAGAAGTCATGAGCATGATCAAAAAAGAAGATCTGCACATTGACCCCTGTGATTACAGAGTAATTACAGTGGTGTTTTGTTGGGAATACCTAATCTATCAACATGTCAAGTTGCTGCACCAAAAGGCATATCATTAGTTTCTAATTCTTCCAGATACTTCAGAGCTACCCTGAAATTTGAAGCAATATGCCCTGACAAGCTAAGTAATTGCCTACATTAGTGATAACACATTTTTCTTTTGGGTAAAGTCCTAGTTTACAAAAAAAACAAAAACAAAAACAAAACAAATTGAAATTATGAGCTTCAGTCCTAAAATGTGTATTTTTTCTTGAAAAATAAAAATATGCAAATATATTAAGATTATAGTATAACACTAAACCCTTTATATATAATGTGCTACAAATAAAAATGAATATAGTATTCTGATAAAATCAATAATAATAATAAATGCAATAATAGCAACAAGAATAAAAATAAATTACAAAATAATTCCACTTGAAGTCCACTTTCGTATAAAATCAAGAGGAAAGGGGGTTTATTAATTGTACCTTGCATAAAAAAACCCTGTTGTATCATATATGCTCAATAAGAGCTTATTAATCTATTGTATATCCCTATCACTAAGATTTGATCTGAAATAATATTTTCTCTTTAAAAGAGATTTCCACTATTAGTAGCTCATGTCATATTGTGAAGTAAGGAAAAGGGAAGTTCATCTGGATTATATGCTTATTGTGAAAAAACTGTAAAAAATCTCCAAGATAATTTTGAAAGGACAAAGGGTCAACTAATAGGGCCTCCCACTGTTCAAACTGTTACAATTTGGCCCAATACTGAAAAATAATTATAACTTTACAAAAAAGACTTTATTTATTCATTTGAGAGAGAGAGAGAGCGAGCGAGCGTACCCATGCACACACACAAGAAGGGGGAGCAATAGGCAGAGGAAGAGGGAGAAGTAAGCTCTCTGAGGAGCAGGGTACCTGACTCAGGACCCTGGGATCATGACCTGAGCCAAAGGCAGATGCTTACCCCACTGAGCCACCCAGGTGGTTGGGCTCAGGTTCAATATAATTATAACTTATTCATGTAAGTTAAGAGTACAAAAATGTTGTAAGAACAAGTTGATAATCAAATAATGAAAATAAACATAAAAAGTACCAAAAATAGTCTTAATTAAAATTTAACCATATTAAGACAGAAGACAGAATGTTTTAAAAATTTTCTTTCAAGGGACGCCTGGGTGGCTCAGTTGGTTAAGCGGCTGCCTTTGGCTCAGGTCATGATCCCAGCGTCCTGGGATTGAGTCCCACATTGGGCTCCTTGCTCGGCAGGAAGCCTGCTTCTCCCTCTGCCTCTGCCTTCCACTCTGCCTGTGCTCGCTCGCTCTTTCTCCCTCTCTCTCTGACAAATAAATGAATTAAAAAAATTTTTTTTTTAATTTTCTTTCAAGATTTTATTTATTTATTTGACAGAGACAGAAAGAGCACAGGCAGGGGGAGCAGCAGGCTGAGGGAGAGGGAGAAGTAGGATCCCTACAGAGCAAGGAGCCCCATGTGGGGCTCAAACCCAGGACCCTGGGATCATGACCTGAGCCAAAGGCAGATATTTAACTGTTGACTGAGCCACACAGCCTTCCCTTAAGACAGAATTATGTTATGATTATATGTATATACTATAATGCACAGGCATTTGTTTCTTTTATTAATTATATGTCACTTTAGATAGCATAAATGCAGTTTTTTTCTAAGTACAGAGATATGTGAAACTATAAATAAACCAACTCAATGAATGATAAGGTGAAGGATAAGAAATAAGCCTGGTTTCAGGTATATGGAATAGAGCAAACTACTGAATTAGCTAAATGTAGCAAGATGGAGATGAAATACACAAAGTTAGCTTCTCATATTCTGGGAGATAAAACATTTTGAACACTCTGAGACACTGAGTATCTCCTCTAAGTAGACATACTGATATAATTAGTAAACCAAGGCCAAGAACCCTCTCTATGACTTGGTAAATTGGGAAGGAAGTGGACTGGAGACCCAGGATGAAATAAATGCTATGAGTTTGAGACCTTTCAGTTCCACATTACAAACACTGACATTACAAATGATAGATTTTCCCTGGTAATTTATGTAAGAATAGCCATCAAACCCTAAATGTAAATTAAGAAGGAAGACTCAAACAACTCTTTACTTCCCATAAGAGAAATAAGCTGAAAATCACTCCAGATTTGCCAACTTAGAATCATTAGATCAGTGTTTCATTTCTTGAACCTGGATATATAAACATAAGTATTTCTACATGCCAGTAGGATTTATAGCTATGAAGATAAAAAGAAATGTCAATGTGTAATAACAGTAGCACATATAACTAATATATAGTGTTAAATATTATATGTAATATATTAAATATTATAATATAAATTTAATTACACTTTTATAATTTTTTCTAGTGTTGTAATACTTAAAAGGGATTGGATATATAATATGACTTTTGAAAAAGATTTATTTATTTATTTGGGAGCGAGCAGGAGGGGGGATGGGGCAGAGGGAGAGAATCTTCAAGGAGACTCCCCACTGAGCACAGAGTCCAACACAAGGCTTGATCTCATGACACATGAGATCATGACCTGAGCCCAAACCGACTGATGCTCAGCTGACTGAGGCTACCCTCTCATCCTGATATTTATGATTTTTGAGAGATTTAATTATGTTTTAAATCAATGTTTTCAAAGAATGTTTAACTGATGAACCTTACCCATAAAAGAGGTAGACAAAGAAGAAAAAGTCAAAGCTATTAGAAAAAGGAAATAATAAAGATTAGAACAAAGGGCACCTGGGTGGCTCAGTTGGTTTGGTGACTGTCTTCAGCTCAGGTCATGATCCTGGGGTCCCGAGATCGAGTCCCACAATAGGCTCCCTGCTCAGCAGAGTCTGCTCTCCCTCTGACTCTACCCCCCTTGTTCTCTCTCTCTCACTCTCTCTCTCTCAAATAAATAAATAAAATCTTAAAAAGATTAGAGCAAAAATAAATGAAATAGAGACTAAAAAACAAAACAAAGAGGAAACAAAAAACAATAGAAAGGATTAGTGAAACCAGGAGCAGTTTCTTTGAAAAGATAACATTGATAAACCTTTAGCCAAATTCATCTAGAGAAAAAGGAGGACTCAAATAAATAAAATCATAAATGAAGGAGAAACAACTGACCCCACAAAATACAAAGGGTTATAAGAGATTATAAAAATTATACAACAACAAATTGGAAACCTAGGAAAATGAATAAATTCCTCAAACCATATAATCTTCCAAAAGTAAATCAGGAAGATACAGGAAATTTGAAGAAACCAATTACTAGTAATGAAATTTAAATCGGTAATAAAAAAATTTCCAAAAAACAGAAGTCCAGGACCAGCCGGCTTCTCAGATGAATTCTGCCAAACATTTAAAGAAGAGTTAATACTTATTCTTCTCAAACTATCCCAAGATAATTGGAGAGGAAAGCTTCCAGATTCATTATATGAGGCCATTACCCTGATACCAAACCAGACAGTGACATGACAAAAAAAGAAAACTACAGGTCAATGTCTTTGATGAACATGGATGCAAAAACTCTCAACAGAATATTAGCTAACTGAATTCAACAATACTTTCAAAAAATCATTCACCATGATCAAGTGAGATTTACTCCATGGACACAAGGATGGTTTAGTATTCATAACTCCATCAATGTGATATATCCCATTAACAAGAGAAGGGATAAAAACCATATGAGCATTTCAATAGATTAAAAAGAATGATTTGACAAAATTCAACATCTATTCATGATAAAACTCTTCACAAAGTACATTTAGAGGTGACATATTTCAACACAATAAAGGCCCAGTTTATATTTTTCCTATTTTTGTGTATAGGATTTTTAAAAAATTTCTTTCTTTAAATACAGATTAACTGATAAAATAATGATCTATCAATCCTTTGACCCTACCTAAAGTTGATAACCTCTGGAGTTCACTAATTCCTCAATTTTAAACATTCATATCATTTTTGATATCTGTTTCTCGGATTCTTCAAAATTTAACAATTGTCTTTATTATACAGATAAAGTCAATGAAATCAGTATTGAGTTAACAATTAGTCTATATTTGCTATAGCTACAGGTATTGGACTCTGGATCATAACCCAAGATGTCTGAGATTCATTGTTGAAAAACTTACACTAAGTAGGCCAACACTATTTTATCCAAAGCAATTACTATAGTAAGATTCATATTCATTTCAATTCTCTAACACTGTATTTGTTTTCAGTCTCAGTAACATTAATGGAGTTCATTGCTTTTAATGATGTGAGGGAAATTAATTAAGCAATTTATGTTAGTCCGACAGAGAAAATAACCTCATTAAGAAAATGCCATAGGGTAAATATGGCAAAATATAAAGTGAAGAAAATCCGAGGATAGAAATGATGATTAAGACACCCTTGAAGACTGACCATAAGCTACATAAAGTAATTCCACCATAGCCAAGGAGAAAATAGTATCATATTTTTAAAAATGTATTGTAGGTTGTAAGGTTCATCTATGGTTAATATTTAAGAGTTCTGTAAAGATGAATTAAGAGAGATGTTCATTAACAGATAAGAAGACATGTTTGTTAATGGTAGTTAGCAACTGATGTTGACAAATTTCTTCTTATTTCAGGAAGGAAAAAAAAGGTCAAAGATCATCCTGCTAATACCACCTCATGAAGTACAAAAATAAAGGGCTAAATCACAACATTGGTATAGTTTCATATACTTGCTACTACATATTGTCTGTCTTAGAGAATTATCTAGACCCACTTCTTACCCAGAGAGATTAAATATTTCATTTAATTAATCTTGTACAATATGTTAAACAACATGCTTATCTACTCTTCTATACTTTACAGTAAGCATGTTTATCTATTTATTTGACAGGTACTTCAAAATATATTTAAAATGTTTCTTTAATATGATTATGATGATTAAAATAATTACAATAACCTTGCTATTTTGGAATCTCATCCTTAGTGGGTCTAGTTCTACATTCGGTGTGTTGGTTAAAACTTGTGTGCAGTCAAAATCTCCCTTTTAATATATTTTAATCAACCAATTAAATCTACATGATTTGTGTTAACCCTTTATAATAATTTGATGATAATAATAACATACATCAGTGCTTACTATGTACCAGACCTTATCCTAAGACCTTATGTATACATTATGCATATTTACTTACTTAATCCTCAATATTACTTAGTAGTTAGTTACCATTATGCTTATTCATATTTTATGAATAATGGTAATTCTCTGGATATGAGAGTGTAAATAACAACAGAAAATAACTACATGTAATTATATGTATTGTCACCAAGGTCATGTCATGAATATCATTCTTAATCCTAAAAATAACAAAAAAGTTTTATGCTTGGTAGATGACATAAGGTTAACTTTTCAAAGCATTATGTTTGTCTCCGAGGGAAAAACAAATTGTGAGGAGCCCTCTATACAAACTGTCTTAGTGGCCCAGGGAGAGGTAGTGGTAATGGGGACTAGAGAGGAAATCAACATGGAAAAGTGTGGAGATTCAAGATATTAGGACATACTGATGTGCTGCATATGTGGTGTTTGTGTACTTACATGTGTTACCTACCTCAGAACTTTGTTAGGATGGAAAAATGGCTGTCTGAGGGACATTCCTCAAAAACATTTAAAGTAAATGACCAAATCACTGCAGCTTGGGGCAGAAGTTTACAGTTGAAGCAAACAATAAACATGCCCAAAGTCTTAGAAGATAAAATTGAGAGAGAGTCCTTTGGGTAATTTGGATATTGAAGACATTGTGTACACCAGGGAATTTAGAAATCCATGCATATGTCTAGGTCAAGATGCATATACTCAGAGAGACCTGAGAGGTCCTTAAGCTTTCACTTCTGAAACCTTAGGCTCAGTGAAAGCAATGAGCCTGAGGCAGTTTTATGGGCCTAGCTAAGCACAGAAGCAGTGTCCCAACTCAGGGCCAATTTGCAAATACCGAGAGTCTTTTTCTCATTTTCTTTCTCTTTCTTTCTCTTTCATTTTCTATTTTCTTTTGACTCCATTTGTCAAAGGGAGTGTCTGTCAAAACACTAGCTGACCACAAGCTAAAGGAACACAGACAGCAACCCGTGTCATTCCTGACCGTTAGTCAGGAATGGTTGTGCCAATTTACATCTCACTAACAGTGAAAAAAAGTTCACTTTCTTCACATCCTCACCAGCACTTGTTATTTCTTGTTTATACACACAGACACACACACACACACCATTCTCACGGGTGTGAGGTAAAATCTCTTTGTGATTTTGATTTGCATTTCCCTGATGATTAATGATGTTGAGCATTTTTCATGTGTCTGCTGGGTACCCATATGTTTTCCTTAGAAAAATGTCTATTTCAGTTTTCTGCTCATTTTTAATCAGAATTATTTTGAGTTTTGGTTATTTCTTTGTTGATTGCACAAGTTCTGTTCTTGCTTTGACCTTGATTTCTTAGAACTGTCTCTAGTGTTTCTTCATAAAGGGAGACTGGTCTTGGGCTCAATACTTACCAATATTTTAACTTAATTTAAGTCTAATTTAATTTAATTTGCTTTTCTGCAAGGGCTGAGATGAGTCTCAGGGACATAGCAAAGTCTTAGGGATAGAAGTTGGGAGAGACCAGCAGCACAGACTTAAGGTAGGCCCATGATCTGCACTGACTGCTCACCATAGATGGAGCAGAAATGAGAGATAGGTTAAAAGTCACATTATGAGGCACGATACTTTGCTTCCTTTGCCATGTTCAGAACTTCTCATATTCCACATTAAACCTACTCTGGCCCTGATTCTTCAAGGTGATGGTTGTGCTAATCTCTAAAAAAACATAATATCCAGAAGATTGTCAGTGACAAACTATAATCTTTCCCTTTACAGCTGTTCTGGGCATGTGATTGATATTCATCATCTTCCACCTCTCCCAGCCATTCCATGTTCAATGGTAGCAACAAAAAACCTAAAATATCAAAACTGTAAAATACAAACCAGCAAAAGATAGGGACTGATCATGAAGAGGTAGATTCAAAAGGCAGTATTATTACATTTTTGTTTTATAACTCCTCTTTTTCCCCCCACGTATTTAAAAAAAACATAAATGCACCAAATGGTATTTATAAATCTATATTAATGGGCACACAATGCATAAAGGTGCAATTTTTGACAGCACAAAGAGGGAAGGAAGGAGCTATATATATAACCAAGGTTTTTGAATACTATGAAGCTAACATGGTAAGCAACATCAATTCAAAGTATATTGTTATAAACTTAAGAAATCAAATGTAATCCCCAAGGCAACCACTGGAAAAATAGCCAAAAATGTACAGAAACTAAAATCAGAAAGTAATTGAAATAATACATTACCAAAAAAAATACATTACAAAAATAATACATGATATACATTTGGAAGGCCAAAATAGAAGAACTTAGGACCAAAGAAATAAAAAAATAACAAAGTGGCATAAGATTTTTTCACTTATAATTACTTTAAATAATTTATAATTACTTTAATTTCTCTTATTAAAAGGCAAATATCAGCAGTATGGATTTAAATCAAAATTTTAAAAAGTAAAAAATAAAGGACAGTGATCAACTCTATGCTATCTATAAGTGGCTGACTTAAATCCAAAGATACAAATAAGTTGAAAAATGACAGGATGGATGGAATAAGATATTCTATGCAAATGATAACCAAAAGAGAGCTGAGTGGCACACTAGTATCAGACAAAATAGATTTAAAGTAAAAACCTTTATAAGAGACAAAAGATAATATATAGTGATAAAAAGATCAATTCATTAAGAAGATAAAATTATTATGAATGTATGTGCATCAAACAAGAGAGTCACAAAATGTATTAAGTAAAAATTGACATACTTAAAGGGAAAAATATTTTTATAATAACAATTGAATATTCAATATTCTTGAGGATGGACCATATCTTCGACCACAAAACAATTCCCAATAAATTTAAACAGACAGAAACCATATCAAGTATTTTCTCTGACCAAGCATGGGATAAAACCAGAAATCAATGCTGAAGACATCACAAGAAAACCACAGACAAATAATACTGGTTAACATAGTTACAAAAATCCTCAACAAAATGCTAACAAACCAAAATTACAATTGTATAAAAGAATTGTGTATCTTGATCTAGTGAGATTTATCTGAGGAATGCAAGAGTGGTTCAACATAGAAACATCAACCAATGTAATATACAACATTAATAGAATAAAGGGAAAAAACAACAAAATATGAAACATGATTGTCTTAGATTTCTCTGAAAAACAGAATCAATTATATATATATATATATATATATATATATATATATATATATATGAGTCAAAAAATATATAAATAAAAGTATTATCAGAATTGACTCACATGGTTATGGATACCAGGAAGTCCCAAAGGCTGCCATCAAGCTGGGGAACAAGGAAAGGCAGTGGTATAATTCAGTCTGAATCTGGAGGCCTAAGAATTGGGTGATGATGCACAGCTGAACATCTAAACACCAGTCTGACCAGTCTGAGTTTGAATACCCAGGAATTAGGAGTGCCAATGTCTAAAGACAGGACAAGATGGAAAGCTCAGTTTAAGAGTGAATGAATTAATCCTTCCCCTCACCCTTTTTTTCTATCAGGATTTCAATAGATTAGAAAATGCCCACCCATGTTACTGAAGGTGATATTTTTTACTCAGTTCATTGATTCAGATGCTAATTTCTTCCAGAGACACACTGCCAGACACATCCAGAAAGAGTATTTACCTCCTATCTGCGTGTTGTTTAGCCCAATCAATGTAACACACAAAAAAATTAACCATCACAAGAATGATCTCAATTGACTCAGAAAAGTCATTTGAAAAATCCAATATGCATTCATAATAAAAACATTCAACAAAGTTGGAAAAGAAGGAGAATTCTTCCCTGATAAAGTGCATTTATGGAAAGTGTATATCTACTATTTCTCCATGTTAAAAACTGAAAGCTTCATTAAGATCAGGAAAAAGGTAAGAATGTCCACTCTCACCACTTCTATTCACCATTGTACTGGTAGTTCTAGTCAGGGTAATTCAGCAGGAAGAAGAAATAAAAGACATCAAAATCAGAAAGGAGAAAGTAAAACCAAATGCAACTAACATAATTTGATATATATTAAATCCTAAGGATCCACAAAAAGACCTATTAGAGGTAATAAGAAAATTCAGCAAAGTATAAGACACATGATCAACACACAGATATTAGTTGTATTTTTGTACACTAGCTATGGACAATTCAAAAAGGAAATTAATAAAATAATTCTATTCATAATAACATCTACACTTGATCTTAGCCAAAAGGCTGAGAAGTGATTATTCATAATAACATCTAAAACACTAAAATACCTAGGACTAAACTTAACCAGGCTATTGAATGATTCATACACTTAAAATAACAAAATATTACTGAAAGACATTAAAGTCAATCTAAGTAAACAAAAAACATGGATCAGAAGACTTGGTATTGTTAAAGTAGCAATAGTACTGAAAGATTTCTACAAATGCAATGATATAAATTCCTATTAAAATTTCAATAATGTTTTTTTTTTCAGAAATGGAAAGGCTAATTCTCAAATTTACATGGAATTATATAGATGGCTCCTAAAATGACATATCTAGAAAAGAAAAAAAAAGTGGGAGAACTCAGTCTTTCAGATTTCAAAGTTTACTACAAAGCTACAGTTACCAGAAGCATGTGTTATTGGCATAAAATAGGTATAAAGACCAATTGAATAGAAGTGGGAGTCCAGAAATAAATCCATACATTTACGACCAATTCAACAATGGTTCCAAAACCATTCAAATAGTTAAAAACAATCTTTCCAACAAATTGTGCAGAGACAATTGATATCCAAAGAAGAATGAAGTTGGACCCCTGTGTCACAACATATACCACATTTAACTCAAAATGGATCGTAGACCTAAATGTATCAGGTAAGACTGTAAAATTCTTAGAAGAAAACAGGAGAAAACCTCCATGACCTGCGGTTTGGCAAGAGATTCTTAGATATGACACCAACTGCTCAAGCTTAACACATACAGGCTATTTTTTAGGGGAACGATGAAACTATTCTCAAAGTTGATACAGACCATAACTACGTAACACTGTGAATGTATTAAATGCCACTAAATTTTACACATTGAGATGGTTACATTTAAGTTAAATAAATTTTACCTCAATACCAAAAAAAAAAAAAAAAGTAGTCAATCCAGTCTGGGTCATAGGAATAGAATAGGAAATGCTTTATTTAGAAGATACAGTCCTAAGCTGAACCCCCCCAAATGAGATATGTAGTCAAGTATAGGAGATGGGAAGAGAAGAGAAAGTGCAAGTGGGAGGATGATAGTCTAAAAGATTTCCAGTCAAGAGGTCACCATGAAAAAATATACAGAGGTCAGAATCAACATACAGTGATAGAAAATGGCAAATCAATCTTAGGTCAAAATACGCAATTGTGAAAAGACCCAGAAGTCTTCTTCATATGCAAAAGAGCCTGGATCTACCTTTAATATTCAAAAGTCATTGAGTCATTGGTATAAGGAAAAAACATGGTCAAATTTGCCTTTCAAACAGATTACTAAGGAAACAGAGTGGCTAAGATATTAGAAAGAAGCAAGATTAGAGATAATGAGAATGATTTCATTAGTCTATGTAAGTGACACAGTGATGAAGGCCTAGACTATACCAGGAACTGTGGAGATTTTCTCAATATTTGATCATAAGAGTCATCTGATGAATGTAATGTTTTAGAAGGATTTAGGTGGCAGGGGGATGAATTAGAAGCTAAAGGCAAAGAGACCATTATGATGTTTTGAGATTGGAATATGAATTAGTGTGATGGAAACAGAGAAGGACACACATAAGGGATATTTCAAGGGAATATGAGCAGTGAGGTAAATGAAAAATCAATTACTCCTTCAAAATTGCTAGTTTTTAAAACAAGAAAAATGATGATAAATTTAACATGGAGTGGAAGTGAAATTTTGATTGTGTAATCTAGGGGATGTACATTTCCCCATTATCTCTATTCCAATTTTAAAATCAAACACAATGCTGTGAAAAAAAGGGATGTCTTTAGATCCTCAATGAGTGAACTTGAGCAAGTTGCTTTCCTCTGGGCTTCTTTTTATCCACAGAATAGTTTCAAAATTAAAATTTCTGTCTTTCAGAGATGAGAGGATGAGGGCTCATGTTAGTAAGACTGTAGAACATGTGTATAACAAATACAATAATAAGTGCTAGCTACAACAAATGGCATGATGATGATGATGATGATGATGATGATGATGGAGAAGATTTATACCAAAAGGGCTAGTATTTAAGATTAAGAAACAGGAATACTGCTGCCAAATATTTGTAGCAGGAAAAATTCTCATATATTTGCCCTTGAATCAGTTCATTCTTTTTATTCCAGGATACTTCCTCAGTCATCATATCTTTTGTCACTTTTAGAATTTTTTTCAGTTCCTAAGTATTACGCTCTTAAGGATCTTTGGGAGGAATAGTTACATAATTTACATTAGGATTTATTATCAATTTGTCACATATTTTAATTTTATTATTTTATTCTAAGTCCCCTGTGTTGGATAAGACAATGAAATTTGAGGTGATATTCAACTACCCTTGTTCATCTGTTAATAGTATGCAAATGCGAGGGTCCTCATTTATATTTAGAGGTTCCTTGGTAGTAAAAATAGAATTTTGCATGTTCATTGAAAGGACTGTAATGTAATAGGGAAGAAGACTCCATATTATATGACAAATCATATTTTGAAATGACAGCAGTAGTATTTTCTTGCCTACAATGAATTCTAATTCATTAAAATTAAAACTAATAACAACCAGTGATCATTAGAGCAGTTTAATGTAAAGGCCAAGATACACATGTTTTAAATAGCCTTGCATTTCAGACTCTTAACAGAGAATTTGATTACCATAATAAAATTCATTTATTTCTCCCAGAGAAAAAGATAAAAACTAGAAAGGATAAGTAGTATACCTCTAGTCAATTGCAAAGTACTACATTAAAATTTTTTTTTTAAATTTGGTAGAGAGGGAGATCACAAGTAGGAAGACAGACAGGCAGAGAGAGAGAAGCAACCTCCCTGCTGAGCAGAGCCTGATGTGGGGCTTGATCCCAGGACCCTGAGATCATGACCTGAGCCAAAGGCAGAGGCTCAACCCACTGAGCCACCCAGGCACCCCCAAAGTACTACATTAAAATCAAATATTTGGCTCTGGTATATTAAGCTCCCTGGATACTTCTAGATGACCTTTAAGACAAATCCAAAAACTACTTGAAGATTTTACTTTAAATTCAAAACCGAATATTGCTAATGTGTTATTGCTTCCAAATTTCACTGGTCATATATCCTTGATGGAAAATACATTATAGAATAAAAGCTTCATCTTAATCTTTCCTATTTTGTATAAAAAATAAAACATAATCTTTCAAGTTTAAAGTTGTATGTTTAAAGATAACATTTAGTATTTTCAATGAAGATGAAATTGTAAACGTACCCCCTGCGTGAATATTTCTTTGGTAATAGAGAAGAATGACTGCCATGAAGTCACATCCTTCAGAGGAAAATCTGATTCCAATATTGAAGGCAATTTATTTTCCCAAATCAAGTCAGGAAAAATGTAAATGTGTGGAGAATATATTACTAAAAAACTAGTTTAAATCAAGACTTACAATCCAATAAAACACATTGGATTTTTTGCATTTTATTGTTTAAATTTCTTATTTATAATCTATATGAGAAGGCAAAACTGATATTAATGTATTTCAGACCAATTCTGTTTGCTGGCATGTTTTATTCTATCCTCCCCAAGTTGATAGATGACATTACTATCAATTTAAAATCAAATTAAGTAAATATACAATGGCCACCTCATTATTTCTACATATTATCTTTCTTTGCTTTGCATAAATCAAATACTGTTAGGACTAATTGAAATTGTATTTGTACATAACTGATGCAAGATTGCAGTATTAATATACTGTTTTAATTTTGTTGAAACCATTAATAATCAACACTAATTTTGAACATGCATTTCAATTTTTCTGTAAAGAGGTATGTGTGTGTGTATATATAAAAATATATATATATCTGCTCAATATTTAGAAATATGAAAGAATCACAGATGACCCTGGGAAATGTCAACTGCATTTTAAGATTTAAAAATAACTATGATTTACATATTAAGGGCTTTAGTGGAAAATGTGGACTTTTCAAGGTCAGATAAGTAATTTTAACAGAGAAGAAAGTGGTAACAAATAACCAAGTGGAAATGGTAGGAAAAAAAATACAGAAACAAGAAGGAAGTCAATGAATTCATAACAGTTTAACACATATAATTAAAATCCCAGAATAAAAAAAGAGACAAAATGTTTATAAAAATAGATACCTTTTTCAAAATTAATAACACGAAACTCACAGAACCAGAAGCTCAGATAACATTAAACACTAGTGAAATACAAATTAAACAAAACACCTAGGTATATCTAGGGATATTATGTATAAACTGCTCACAATTCAAGTAAAAGGGAAAATCTTTAAGTCTCATAGAAACAAAACACATTTCATACAGATGAATAAAGAGAAAGATTATAGTAGATTTTTCATTTACCAATGATACATGAAGGAATGTGTTGCCAGCAGATGTGGATTATAGGAAATACTAGTGAAGATTCTTTAGGCAGTGAAATTTGTTTAAGAGACAGAAATCTGGATCTGAACAAAGATATAAAGAGTGTAGAAGTGGAGCAATTGGAGGTAACTACAAATTTTGTGGGATTTTTCTTAATTTTCATTGCATGTAAAGATAATTCACTCTCTAGAGTAAAATGCTCATGCTTTAGCGTGTATTTATAGCACAAGTATAATTAAAATGTGTATCAAGGATAGTACAAATGTTGTAAGGAAAGAATTAAAAGTATATTGTAAATTGCTTAAATTATAATGAAATTATGGTATAAGGTTATATGATGGTAGATTCTCATTAATAAAGAAGTAAAATATGTTAAAGAAACCACTAAAAATTTTAAAAAAGAATAATAAGATTATGGGAATTAAAATAAAATGCTAAAAGTTAAAAGCAGTTAATGAAAATGAGGGCAGAGAAAGAGAGGAAAACTCCAACAATGAACTGATGGAACAAATAGAAAACAACTAACAAGATGGTAGACTTTAATCCAACTACATCTGCATTAAAATACTTGTACTAGATTATGAAAACCTGTTAAAACACAGAAATCATCAGATTAAAATCATTAAAGAAGTTTAACCACATACATCTATAAACTACACATACAACACATGCTTCAAATATAAAGGGGTTAGTATTAAAAGATGGAAAATTGGGGCACCTGGGTGGCTCAGTGTGTTGAGCCTCTGCTTTCGGCTCAGGTCATGATCTCAGGGTCCTGGGATCGAGCCCTGCATCCGGCTCTCTGCTCAGTGGGGAGCCTGCTTCTCACTCTCTCTCTGCCTGCCTCTCTGCCTACTTTTGATCTCTGTCTTTCAAATAAATAAATAAGCTCTTAAAAAAAAAGATGGAAAATTACATACTAAGCAAAAATAATCAAGAGAAAGTGGAAGTAATTACATTAATATCAGATTAAATGGATTTAAGCACAGAAATATCCCCAAAGATGAAGAGTAGATGATGAAAAAGATATCAATTATCCAAAAACAATAGAGCTTCAGATGTCTTGCAGTGATAAAGAAGATCTGAAAATTAATATCAACCAACATGATCTAATTGACCCTTAAAGAGTTTACTAAGAACACATTAAATATTCCTTCAAGTGAACATGGAGCATTCCCTAAGATAAACATATTCTGCTCCATAAAACAAAACTTCACAAATTTAAGAGTTGGAATTAGTGAATGTATGTCCTAGACTAATAATGGAATTAAATGCAAAGCTAACAAAAAAGAAATTACTCACAATATTTGGAAATTAAACAAAACAAATAATGAATGAATGAACAAGAAAATTATAAGAAAATTATAAAATGTTTTCATATAATAAAAAATAAATATACATAGTAAAATTTTGGTAATATAACTAAAGCAGTATTTAGAGGACTATCTATGCCATTAAATATTTGTATATGTGAAGAATAAAGATCTCAAATTTTTGATATTGTTTAAGCCTCCCACTTCAGAAATTTAAAAAAGCACACATTAATAAATTAATCCAAAACAAGTGTAAGGAAGAAAAGAACAAGAACAAAAATAAAGAAAATTGACAACTGAAAAATAATGAAGAAAATAAATGAAACAAAATCTGTGTATTTGATAATATCAACAACATTGACAAAACTTGACTATAAAAGGGAGTCTGGGTGGCTCAATTGTTAGGCTTCTGCCTTCAGCTTGAGTCATGATCCTAGGGTCCTGGGATCGAGCCCCACATTGGGCTCCTGCTTGGCGGGAAGCCTGCATATAAATAAATATTTGATCAAGAGCCTGGGAGGATAGAATTAGGGAAAATATGAACTAAGAGGTCTGGGAAAGAAATGTACAAATGGACTCATGGGAGTGTGAACTATGTATAAAACTCTTTGTCAAAACCCATAAAACCCACAAAAGAGTGTAGAGGAAGCACTAAGAAACTGGGTGGATAGGATGACTTGAGCAATGGAAGCCAGAGAAATGCTGCCTACAGCCACCATAATGGAATAAATAACAGAGCAGCCATGGTGCTACAATTGACACCACCAAGGTTGGAACCAAAATTGTCTGATCTTCCAACAATGGAGACCAAAGTGAGGCCCTTCATGTAATGCCATCCCAGATGAAGACCATATAAGCCACTTGATGTCAAGTTGAATATGCTGCACCTCTTTCATCCAGGGGAGGAAAACCACTCTCTTTACTGGAATTGATATCAGGTACAAACACTTATTTGTCTCCCCTTCTCACAGCGCTCAGGTAGCATCATTATCCAATAGTTTTCAAATGCCTGATTTATAAGCATGGAATTTGGCATCTAGCACTTTATATAAGGGAGGCGTGGCATTGAGGACTTCCAGTCCTTCATTGCCTTAGAACAGCTTCATTAAAAATTAGAATAAGTTATTAATAGATCAGGTAAGAACCCAGCTAAAGAACTAACAGTGTAATTTGAGGGCTCTGACCTTAAGTTTTTAAAAATGGCTAATGTCAATTGTTGTGTCCCAAATAGCTTCAGATGGGTCTAGAAATTGAAGGTAGAAAGAGGACCATTCCAGTGACTCACAAATTTTGTTTCCTGTCCCCACAACTTCAGTATATTCTGCTTGGAGAACTAGTTTTCTGGGTTGCGGCATCTTAACCAGAGGAAAAATAAAGGGTTATGATAAATTTAAAACTATGGCTTTCAATTATTCAATTTAATGAAATATTAATTGAAGGAAATTTATACTATTTGACGTAATCAAATCAATTGTCACAAAGATTTAGATTTGATGCTATACGGGGAAGGCTAGAACTTGGAAGATTCACTGAGCCATCTTTTGTTGTTTCCATATCTGATGGTAAAAGAGTAAATTTTCAATTTCCATCTGATAAAGAGCAGGAAAACCTAGAGCTAACACTCTTTGGAAATGAAACTTTGGGCTACTTATGAGATAAGCTGAAGTGTTGGCTGACAGTGAGGGAAAAACAGAATGGCTGGGAGAGGATGGAGATGATGAGTATCAATCACATGCCCAGAATCAGCTGTAGAAGAAAAGACTATAGTTTGTCACTTACAATCTTCTGGATATTATGTTTTTTTTAAAGAGATTGGCACAACCATCACCTTGAAGAGTCAGGGCCAGAGTAGGTTTAATATGGAATATGAGAAGTTCTGAACATGGCAAAGGAAGCAAAGTATCATATTTGTGTGTGCGTGTGTGCCTCATAATGTGACTTTTAACCTATCTCTCATTTCTGCTCCAGCTATGGTGAGCAGTCAGTGCAGATCATGGGCCTACCTTAAGTCTGTGCTGCTGGTCTCTCCCAGCTTCTATCCCTAAGACTTTGCTATGTCTCTGAGACTCATCTCAGTCCTTGCAGAAAAGCAAATTAAATTAAAATAGATTTAAATTAAGTTAAAATATTGGTAAGTATTGAGCCCAAGACCAGTCTCCCTTTATGAAGAAACACTAGAGACATTTCTAAGAAATCAAGGTCAAAGCAAGAACAGAACTTGTGCAATCAACAAAGAAATAATCAAAACTCAAAATAATTCTGATTAAAAATGAGCAGAAAACCCAAATAGACATTTTTCTAAAGAAAACATATTGGTAGCCAGCAGACACATGAAAAATGCTTAACATCATTAATCATCAGGGAAATGCAAATGAAAATCACAAAGAGATTTTACCTTACACCCGTGAGAATGGTGTGTGTGTGTGTGTGTGTGTTTGTATGTGTGTGTGTATAAACAAGAAATAACAAGTGCTGGTGAGGATGTGAAGAAAGTGAACCTTTTTTCACCGTTAGTGAGATGTTAGTAATACAACCATTACTGAAAACAGTAAGGAGTTCCCTCAAAAAATGAAAATGAGAAATACCATACAACACAATATCCAGTTATTCCACTCCTGGAATATTTACCTGAAGAAAACAAAAAAAAAAACGAATTTGAAAAAAAAGTATGGACTACTATGTTTATTGCTGCATTGTTTACAACAGTCAAGATATAGAAATAATCTAAGTGTATGTTATAGATGAATGGACAAAAAAGTATATTTTCACTCATATGTGAAATTTAAGAAACAAAAGTGAATAAGAGACAAACCAAAAAACAGACTCTTAACTATAGGAAAAAAAAACCTGATGGTCACCAGAGTTGAGGTGGTTGGGGGGATGGTGGGGGAAATAGAGGATAGGGATTAAGAGTATACTTATAAGCACTGAGTAATGTATAGAATTGTTGAATCACTGTAATGTACACCTGAAACTAATACATTATTATTATTTTTTTAAGATTTTATTTGTCAGAGAGAGTTAGCACAGGCAGACAGAGTGGCAGGCAGAGGCAGAGGCAGAGGGAGAAGCAGACTCCCTGCCGAGCAAGGAGCCCGATGTGGGACTCGATCCCAGGATGCTGGGATCATGACCTGAGCCGAAGGCAGCCACTTAACCAAATGAGCCACCCAGGTGTCCCCACCTGAAACTAATATAATAAATACTCTAGGTAGACTATACTGGACTCAAAATATATATAACAATTTTAGTTTGGTACAAAAAGAAGATATGGTATATTCACAATGGAATGTTATTCAGCCATAAAAAAAAATCAAAGCTCGCTATTCATAAAAACATGGATGGACCTAGACAGTATTATGCTAAGTAAAATAAGTCAGTAAGACATAGACAAGTATCCTATGATTTTTTATATGTGGAATCTAAAAAAACAAAACAAATGAACAAACAAAATAGAAATAGACTCATAAATATAGAAAACAAAATGATGGTTTCTAGAGAGGGGGGTGGGAAGATGCACTAAATAGGTAGAAGGGATTAAGAGGTACAAAATTCCAGTTATAAAATAAGTCACAAGAATGAGAGCATAGGGAGTATAGTTAATAACACTGTAATAATTTGTATAGTGACAAACAGTAACTATAAAATTATCAAATCACTATGTTGTATACCTGAAACTGATATAATATTATACATCAACTATACTTCAATAAAAAATTAAAAATAAAAATTAAAAGAATATTTAAAAAACTATAAAACAAAAATTCTAAACACTACAAAGTTTTAAAATCTCCCAAAGTTTCCTTGTGTCTTTTTTTTTTTTTAATTTGTTAAGTTTTTTTACCACTCTTTTTTGGAGAAATGTCTGTTTATTTCCTTAGCCCATGTTTTAATTAGGTTATGTTATTTTTTGGGTTTTTTTTGTTGTTGTTGTTATTGAGTTGTTGGTTCCATGTATAATATTAACTCCTTCCCTCCCTTCTTTCCTTCCTTGCTTTTTCTTTCTTTCTTTTTCTTTTTTTGCAGTGGATTTACAGTTTTCCCAGCATGCTTTGTTAAAGAAACAGTGCTTTCCCCATTGTATATTCTTGACACCCTTATTAAAGATCATTGGACTCTGTATACGTGGGCTTGTATATGAGCTATTCTATTCCTTTTATCTATATATCCGTCTCTTTGCCAGTGCCATGTTGTTTTAATTTCTGCAATTCTCATATATTTTGAAATCAGGAAGTGTAATGCCACTAGCTTTGTTCTTTTTCAAAATCTCTTAGACTATTCTGCAGTCTGAGTCTTCTGTGATTCCACGTAAACTTTAGGATTTTCTTCTATTTCTGTAAAAAAACACCTTTGGGATTTTGATGGAGATTGTGTTGAATCTACAGATCAGTTTGGACAGTATAGATATTTTAACAATATTAAGGGTTCCAATATATAAACAAAAAGCAAAAAGAAAAGAAAAACAAAAGGACTTGAGGAAACTTTGGGAGGTATCAAATATGCCTCTTTCTTGATTGTAGAAATAGTATCACAGGTGTTTGCATATGTCCAAACTTATCAAATTGCATACATTAAATATATACTATATATATAAAATAAATATATTTTATATATAAAAAAAATAAATACCACAGAGCGTCAAAGAGTAGAGGTGAAAAATAGAAAGATATTTATTGTTTTTATATAGGAAGACAACATTTTTTTTCTGAATGTGAACTCTAAACAAGTCAATATATAAATTGAGCATGAAATCAATAAATACCTCAATAGTCCACAGTAAGTATACAATGCTTAAAAAAGAACACTACTGATATGTCTAGATGATTTATTGCTGAAGATGCTTGGTTTTGGTGATATCTACCCAAAGCAGAATCATAATCTCTGCTATTTTTAATTTGCTTTGTCCTTCAAATTAAACATGTCTTTGGAACTTCCTTGCTTGTCTTTCCTTTTACCCATCCTCCCTCTGACCATTATTCTTTTTTTAATTTTATGCATTCTTTTGGTTATTTTCCTGCATTATTATCAATTTATTCTCTCTTGAATAATCTCTATTTTAGTCTTATTTTCTAAGATAATTTGTCTTCTCTTTAATTTCTTCTACTTGATAAACATTGTTACATTTGTTCTTACTCTTAACTACTTTTTTATTATTATTCTTTTTTTATTTATTATTATTATTAACTACTACTATTAGAAACTCAAAAGTTTCTTAATGTCTCCCCATATCCTCAAAAGCTTTCTGAGGTATTTAATTCAACTTGTAATATCATAATATAGTTCTCTTCTTCTTTTTGGTTGTTTATATATAACAAACTTTATTTTTGTATATTCCTTTGAAATTCCAGCTTCATATGTATTCAACATTCAACATTCAATGTTTTTCTTTTTAATTTATCAGGCATGAAATTGTAAGGAGATATCTATTTGCAACTCAGTTATTTGTAAATGCAAGTAGTAGTATTATTTTGTTATTCAGTGATGTTTTAAAAAATCTTTAATGACATCTATTTTTACAAAACAAAGAAGGAAAGGCCATCAGTCAGTAGGTGAAGGGCCTATGCTTATGTAACAACTGGGTGGGAATTAAAATCTTTATTACACAAAACTATTTTCAATACAATTAACCTTTGCCCCTTTCTATCTTTTAAAA
>PISX010016526.1:0-46061 GCA_004024625.1 Mellivora capensis
GAAATAAGTCAATCAGAGAAAGACAACTATCATATGATATCCCTGATATGAGGAAGTGGAGATGCAACATGGGGGACTAGGGGGGCAGAAAAAGAAGAAAAGAAACAAGATGGGATTGGGAGGGAGACAAACCATAAGTGACTCTTAATCTCACAAAACAAACTGAGGGTTTCTGGGGGGAGGGGGTCGGGAAAGGTGGCTGGGGTAATGGACATTGGGGAGGGTATGTGCTATGGTTAGTGCTGTGAAGTGTGTAAACCTGGCGATTCACAGACATGTACCCCTGGGGATAAAAATTTGTTTATAAAAAATAAAAATTAAAAAAAATAAAGAAAAGAACATTTGGAACTTTATTTTAATATTTTTAGTAATCTCTACACCCAGCTTGGGGCTCAGACTCACAACCCTGGAATCAAGAGCTGTATGCTATTATGACATAGCCAGCCAGGTGCCCCAAGAACAAAGGTTTATTTTCTAAAAACACTTCTCCAATTTTAAATGCTGTGACAAATTGTTAAGTTCTGTTACATTCATTTTTCAATGGTATTAGGAAACTATCATGCTGTGTGCTTTTCAGGGGTACATTGCACTTGGGGATGATTGAAAGCTCTAGGTATCAGTGATTCTATTAAATCTGGTTGCATTTCTGTCTCTCGAAACTCACTGGGAAGAGACTTTGATTCTGGGATAATATTATGAAAGCTTTCATAACTCTTAATCAGATCTCTGTCTTATTGGTTTGTTTTCCTAGTATAGTTTATAATACTTTATGGGTAATTCTTTTTTCCATGCTGGCAAAAAGATTTAACTGAAGATTTTCAAATAAAGATGAAGCTCTTTAACATGTAGGCTCTATATAATATCTTCTGTCTACAATCAACAGTCTCTTCTTTAGTCCTTTTATCCTTCTTTAAACTCCTCCCTAGTCTTCCTGATATTGAGCTAGTTCCATCCCTGCTTCCTATAAACTCTAAGTGCTTGTGACTTTTCTCATTTATAATAAAATTAATGAGGAGGAATTTTCATAGCAAAAACAACAACAACAACAAAAAAAACAAACCCAAAAACCAGGAGTGGAACTTGCACATTTTGTTCTCAGTTATATGCTCAGTGCATTTGGGTAATTCCAACGGTGTTCTTGGCTCATCTAATTTCTGTGGTCCCAAGAATGAGGATACTCTCAATTTATCTTTTTTCTTTTTCCACAATATATTATGAACCTATGCATATTCCCTTGAAACTGCTGACTTAACATATTCTCTTTCAAATAACCTTATACAATTCCCTCTTCCAATATAATAGACTCTTCTAATGAATACTTCCTAACTCCAGTAAAGTAAATGATTCTTTAGGCATAAGTGAGAAAAGTATTCTATAAATGAAACATATGTTCAGTTTTTCCTCTGATGTCATCTTTTTTACTCTGAAAAACTCTTTATTGTAGAAATGACACTAATTAAAACCAGCCTTTCTTTATACAAACAAGAAATAAGGTTAGTTAATATATTCCATGTTAAGAATAATTAATCATTTGAAAGGATGGTACATTTCTTTTATAGCACTTTCCATAACTGCTATGATTAGTATTTTAAATACTTCATATCCTCTTTCATCTCAAACAGAAAAAAATTAAATACTTTTCCTAAAAAGGCAAAGTTACATTATCAAGAAAGTGAAAAGACAATGTACAGCATGGAAGAAAATATCTATAAATCACATATATGATAAGGACTTAAAATCTCCAAGTATATAATGAACTCCCAAAATTAGGCACAAGAAGACAAATAACTTAATTTAAAAATGGACAAAAGATTTGAATAGACATTTCTCTAAAGAAGACATATAAATGCCCAATAAATACAGGAAAATATGCTCAACTTCATTAGTCATTAGAGAAATGCAAATCATCAAAACCACTGTGAGGTACTACTTCACACCCTCTAGAATGACTGTAATAATGTGGAGAGATTGGAACCATCATACAATGCTGATGGAAATGTAAAATGTCATAGCTACTGTGGAAAATAGTTCAGTGTTTTTTTCAAAAAGTTAAACAGAATTACTATATGACTCAGCAAAGGAAACAGTCAACAAAACCAAAAGACAACTGACAGAATGGGAGAAGATATTTGCAAACAACATATCAGATAAAGGGCTAGTGTCCAAAATCTATAAAGAACTTATCAAACTCAACACCCAAAGAACAAATATTACCCCACAAATAATTGAAATTAAGGTACTCAAATAGATACATGTATGCTAGTGTTTATTGCAGCCTTGTTCACAATAGCCAAATGTCCAAATGTTCACACACCTCAAATGCCCATCAACAGATGAATGGATAAAAAAATGTGGCATAGAACAAAATATTACTCATCCATTAAAAGGAATGAAGTTCTTAAGCTATGACATGGATGAACCTTGAAAACATATGCTTTGTGAAATAGGCTAAAGGACAAATATTGAATGATTGCACTTACCAAAATTTCTAGAATAGGCAAATTCCTAGAGACAGAAAGTAGGGGGTTGGGGAGGAGAGGAGGAATAAGGAGTTATTACTTAGTGGTTACAAAGTTTTAGTTTTGGGAGATGAAAAATTTTGGAAATATTGGTAACAGTTGCCTAACATTGTGAATATATTTAATGCCACTGAATTGTATACTTAAAAATGAATAAACGACTAATTTTGTTATATATGTATTTTACTGAAATTTAAGAATTTTTTAAATTTCAAAAAAGTCAGTTATATTAAGGATGTGCTTCATTTATGGTGTACTAGTTAAAAACTAGTATTTCTGGCTATTAACTCCAAAGAACGAACCTAAAGGGGCACCTGGGTGGCTCAGTGGGTTAAAGCCTCTGCCTTCGGCTCAGGTCATGATCCCAGAGTCCTGCGATCGAGCCCCGCATCGGGCTCTCTGCTCAGCAGGGAGCCTGCTTCCTCCTCTCTCTCTGCCTACCTCTCTGCCTACTTGTGATCTCTGTCTGTCAAATAAATAAATAAAAATCTTAAAAAAAAAGAACGAACCTAAAACTTTTGTTCCTATATTCAACTTTTCCTTAGTGTTGCTATAGGAAAACTACCTTTGAGAATTTTTTAAAAATACCATTTTCTTAGTACACCCATGAATACAACTGAAAAATCCAGAATTGGTGCATTGATTTTCATTATAGGCATGTGACACCAATAACTAATTCAAAACCATATATGATGAAATTATTTTAATTGATCCATTCTTATAGAATGTCTCATATTCTTTGTGCAGCTAAGTAGTACTTACAAATCTATATGGTTCCAAAGAGTCCCATAATTTACATTAATAGGCTTAACTGAAGTAGCAATTCAAGTGGAAAGTTGAATATAAGCTTTATAAGCTCTAGTAGAAAACATCAAATCTGAAGCGGCACTTGGGGATTTTTGTCTTAGAGAAGGCACTAAGATTTAGAGACTTGCTTTTAAGAAAAGTTGCAATATCAACAATAATAAAAGGATACTTGAGGATTTGCCTCAACTTCATTTTCATATATTCAGAGATATTTCATATATTTAGAGAATTATTTTGGGAGCAAATAATGTTATAGTTTTTCAAGATTCTTTGGGTTAGCACAATGGAAATCCACAGGACTTCATAAAACTTAAAACTCTCTCTTTGCTAGTCTATCACAAATAATATCTTTAAAGTTTCTCATCTTTATTTTGCAAAGGAAAATGTTGAGAGATGTTGGTTTGGATGCCCATTTTTCTGCATTTCTTCCGGTGCTGTGACTTCACATTCATCTGGTCCTGTAGGACCACAAGAAGCCCTAGGAATGCCATATTTCTTTCAGTCTAATCCAGCCTCCCCAATCACTGTCAGCACCCGCTTAATAAGTCTTAAAATCTGAAGAGAATGAGAAGGATGGAGAAATGTTTGACTTAAGTACTAACAGTTTTTGCCAGTTTATTTGCCAAATAGCAGGAAAGATTGAAGAAGTCTGGTACTACAGTATCCCAGAGGTGTTCCTTAGCAGCCTCGGCCACTTTATAGAGTTCATAGACCTGGATTTGCTCCAGGATTCTAACAACTATAAGGGACATTTTTTTTCATTTGATATATTTCATTTCATGTGCTGATTTCATTTCTAGCTTTTATTATTTTTCATATCCTTCATTTACATATAATTTTGATGACCCCAGGTATTAATTGTATTTTAGCCTTTTGAATTATATTTTGTTTATGCTACCTTAAAACATTTTTGGAAAGAGGGAGGGAACATTTTTATTTGTGAAAGAAAAATAGCTGTAGTTACCAAATGCTTATCATGTGTTAAAACTCTTTAAAGCATTTTACATGCTTTAGTGCTATTTAATTCTTAAACCCTACATAGTAGGCTACTATTATCTTCAATTCAAAAGATGAAAATGAGTTACAAAAAAGGTTGACATATGTAGCTTTTATATGATGGATCTAGGAGTCTTGACTTCACAGCTTATGCTGTACTTATACATTATATTGCTTTGTCTTGTATATTGACCATCTCTTTCTGTATTGTTATTACTACCTGGCTAATTGAATTCTTATTAATCATATTAATCATAGTGCATCCTGTTTTATCCACTCACCAAACATGTGTCCAGAGCCCATTTGTATACTTGCTGTCAAGACTGGAGAGTACTAAGGTGAGAGTGGTATTTTTACAGTGGGTAAATGAGTTAAAACTTCAGAGACAGATTTGCTATGAAGCTAATGAAGCTTACATGTCATCAGCTTGGGAGCTTTCCAAAATCTTGGGAGGAGCCCAAGTCCCCTATGTAACTGTTCACAAAGTCAGGAGTTTGGTAGACTTTTCCAAAATGAAATATTTTGACTGCAATTGGTCAAGACTTGGTCAAGACTGCTGTCTCTTTTTACTCTGACTTCTTATCTGTTACACTTTTTGTATTAGGAAACAGTGAAGTGGCCAGGGTTATTTTTGGGATCCAACTAAAGAGAAGTTGAGTTTAGTTTGCATTTTGTGGAGTGTATTTGTGGGATTAGCAGTCCCTCTCTTATGTAATAAAGATATTGCTAGTCACCCCACCATAGGAATTAACTTTAGGATACATTTGGAGTAGAAACAATGAATTAGGCTTTTGATTGTTTTCATAACCCAACTAATGAAAAGGAATGCACCAAATGGATACATTTGGAAAATATTTTAATATTTTAATTTGATATGAGTTCTGAAACTGATGAAGATAAAATTCTAGGACAAACAGCTTAATAGGTATCACTTTTAAGTCAATGAGTATGTTAATTTAGTCCCTAGATAGGAAAACATGAAATGCTCTGAAATCATAGAACATACACAGGAAAGGCATTTGATAGAGGTTATATTACAATAACTCAAAAAATATACATAACATGGCCAAAAACAAGTTGTAAAGCTAAAAGAAACCACTCTCAGTTACTTTAATAAAATTCCAATCAATCATGTTAGAGGAAGGCCCTAATTGTGTTTCTTCGTCACTATTCTATAATTAGAATAATTATATTATAAAATCATTATCATATTCAAGAGGTGTTTAAAGAGTATGCAACCAAAAATGTACAAAAAGCTTATTCTAACTGCTTGTCAGGTAGTTAATTAATAAAAATATTATGCTATATTGCTGGATTTCATCACTCTTGTATTTGTCAGTATCTTAACATTTATAATTTGTTGTGACTTATTTTGTTATTCTAAATTAACATTTACTTCTATATCTAATTTTGTATTTATAATACTATATTTTTTCTTGAGAAGGCCCCCAATATGTATAAGCCTCACAAAACTTGAAAGTGTCCCTGATTTCATGTATAGTATTATCAGTTTACAAATATCTTCCTATTTTTTTTCAAAATTATTATTCCTGTTTTTCTTGATATGGAAAGGGAAACTTTAAAAGCTTCAGTGATGGGGATAAAAATACATTATATGTTTATAAAAAAAATTTTAAAAATAAATAAATAAATAAATAAAAGCTTCAGTGACTTGCTCATTTCCACTGAGGTCTAAAGTTCAATACTAGAATTCAGGCATGGATTGCTTGATTCTACTATTCTCTTCCCTACACCTTACTGCATTTCATGTCTGAGATTTATTAACTTAAGCAAAATCTTTCAGATATGTATTACAAAATGAAAGCAAAGCCAGATTTTAATGGATTGGCATTATCTTGTAAGGAAAATTTATTTGAATTCCCATAAAGCAGTAAAGATATAAATGAGCACTTAATAAAACAGTCTAAACTTTGACTTAACAAGTTTGGAGTTTATAAACATTTCAGGACATGGAAAAGGGGCTTACTTGTTAAGCAGATGAGAAGGTTCCATGAGGGTAAAAGGGAAGTAAGGGGCAAAGAAGAGAACAAGCTATTTTTAAGCACTTTATTTTATTTTTATATGACAAAGTTTTCTTAACCCTTTTATTTTCTTTAGGCTTAACTGATCGCATTAGGTTTTAGAAGGATATTGATATACCGGAGTAAATTATCTGTATAGTTTTCAAACTATAATAGATTTTTGTATACACATAGTGCTTCTCATTTGTTGTTAGGTCTCCAAATCCATCAAGTCATCACAACCTAAGAAATCTTACTACTTGTAAAGCCTTTACTGCAGGATCAGGCACTAAGATACTTTACTTTATACCAGGCACTAAGGTTTTTTACATACAATAACCCATATGATAGTCACATTAACTCTTTAAGATTGGCAATATAATGATCTTTCCCAAATGGAAATTGAGGCATGGAAAAGTTAAGTAACTTGTTCAAGGCCATGCAGCTAGTTAAATGGGACTCAGTCTTACACTTTGGTGTGTAAACCCTTTATCATATCTGTGAGATGGATGATGCTGTTTGTAACATTTTACTTCGATGTATTTATTCACAATGAAGGCTGTAGCTATATGTCATGTTGTATATGCAGTTGGTTCCTTTAATTTTCTTTATTTCTACTAAATTAGAAATTCTCTTGTCATAATTATAAGTTCTTGGAAATGGCAGCAAGTGTTTGTTTACACTGTCATATAGTTTCAGATTTTCAGACTGCATATGGATCCAAAAATATCAAGAAATTTTCCACTGAAGTCTACTTTGACTATTCTGAAGGATGCTAACTAGGCAAGGTTAATGTACACTAATCCTAAAAGCTTCAACTTGGGAGAAATAGCCAATGGTTTTCCAATTTGTTCTTTAGGTAATACTTGCCTTTGAAAGTATAACCCATATTCTGTTGCAAGATTTTGATTCCGATTACAAATAGCTTAATTTCTTTCCCTGGCAAGCATTGAACTCTTGGCAGCCAAGTTTCCTGTCCCACCACTTTTTTAAAGAAATCCTGATGGAGTGCCTGGGTGGCTCAGTGGGTTAAGCCTCTGCCTTAGGCTCAGGTCATGGTCTCAGGGTCCTGGGATCGAGCCCCACATCAGGCTGAGCAGAGAGCCTGTTCCCCCCCGCAACCCCCTGCCTGCCTCTCTGCCTCCTTGAGATCTCTCTCTGTCAAATAAATAATTAAAATCTTAAAAAAAAAAAAAGAAATCCTGATATCCTCTGGGATGCCTGGGGGTCTCAGTTTGTTGAGCATCCAACTCTAGATTTTGACTCAGGTCATGATCTCAGGGTTGGCACTCACCAGAGCCTGGCACTGGGCTCTGCACTGGGTGTGGAGCCTACTTAGGATTCTCTCTCTCCTTTTCCCTCTGCCCCTTCACCTGCCTCTCTTAAGAAAGAAAGAAAGAAAGAAAGAAAGAAAGAAAGAAAGAAAGAAAGAAAGATCTTGATATCCTCAATCTCAATATCAAAATTTTGTGTTTGGGCCATAAAGTGATAATTTCAGACTGTTTAAGATACAGGATTTATCTTTAAGGCACAGAGCTTGAGCAAATCACTTGAAATAAGAGAAACCATCTATCAATTCATGAAGAAATCCTTTTGTCTTGCTTATTTTTTCAAAATCTCATGTGTCCTTACAACAGCTAGCATTATTTAGTGGGAAAAGTCATCCTGTTCTGCACTTTCTCTGCACAGCTCACTGAGAAAGTCATACTAGTGAAATCTTCCCTCACCTCCCAGTGCACTTACCTTAACCCCTATCTCATTACAAAACTCCCTCTCCCTCTGCCTGCTTTATTTATATCTACGGTGTTTATCTTTTTTTAAAAATATGAAGTTGAACTGTATGAACTTGTTATTTCTGTAGGACAAAAACTATCAAATGTCAACTATGAAATTCAGTTTATTTGGTTTATTGTCTGTCCTCCTCCCCACCAACATACACAGCAAAATGAAGCAGATTATTTTGTCTGCTTCATTACTGATATATTCCCAACCCCACCAGTCAGTGCCTATCATGTACAATAAAAGTTTATTTATCCCAAAGATACAGATGTGGTGAAAAGAAGGGCCATCTGTACCCCAATGTTTATAGCAGCAATGGCCACGGTCGCCAAACTGTGGAAAGAACCAAGATGCCCTTCAACGGACGAATGGATAAAGAAGATGTGGTCCATATACACTACGGAGTATTATGCCTCCATCAGAAAGGATGAATACCCGACTTTTGTAGCAACATGGACGGGTCTGGAAGAGATTATGCTGAGTGAAATAAGTCAAGCAGAGAGAGTCAATTATCATATGGTTTCACTTATTTGCGGAGCATAACAAATAACACAGAGGACATGGGGAGATGGAGAGGAGAAGGGAGTTGAGGGAAATTGGGGGGGGGAGATGAACCATGAGAGACTATGGACTCTGAAAAATAACCTGAGGGTTTTGAAGGGGTGGGGGGTGGGAGGTTGGGGGAGCCAGGTGGTGGGTATTGCGGAGGGCATGCATTGCATGGAGCACTGGGTGTGGTGTAAAACTATGAATTCTGTTACGCTGAAAAAAAATAAAAAAAAATTAAAAAAAAAAATAACCCCCCCAAAAAATAAATAAAAGTTTATTGAATCAATTAGAACATATTTGAAATTTGAATCACTTCCTTCAATATGGAGTCAATGAGGAGGTAGGTTGGTGACTGCTAACAGTTCTCTATGAATGAGGCAGCATGAGGCCTGGCATTTGGGTGCAGTTTCTTTGTCCAGCAATACTCCTGCTTCTTGTACACACACACACGGCTTGCTCTACCAGTTCTAAGTGCACATTTTCTTACAATGAACATGTCACAGCACTTGTTTACAAAAGTGTGTAACTTATACTTGCTTACACATTGTGTGTAACTTATATTAAATGAATAGTGCCATTTGGTAAAGGAATTTATCTTTAGCTCATTCTGCTTTTCTTGTGAATGTGATACTTATCAACTTTAGCAAGTGTTTCAGTAATAACAGAATGTCTACCCCTTTTTCTGTGAGCAGTAAAACTATGAAGAATGTCTCCTTGGTTTTGGTTACATCACCCTAAATTGATTAACAAAGTTAACAAAAGTTGATAACAAATTTAATCAATTTCATGCTGGAAACATATATTATGCATTCATTCTGAATATATGTAATTGGTTTACTAAAAAGGTCTCTGCTGTGTTTGCAAATGAGAGAGCTTCTTTACCTCATTATTATTTCATATGGTCTCCTAGCATACAATACACTGTGGGATAGAAGAGATTAGTATCTCTTGGCCAACAAAATCTACTTTTTAGATATTTGTAGCTGTGTTATTTGTAAATAATCAATACAGTCATAGAATCTTTGTCAGAACAACATTCAATTTCCACATTTGCACTGGAATACTATTTTATATACATATATATGTATATATATATATTTCTTTACCCTTTCTGTCATTACTTTTATGCTTTTCTGAATTATTGTGAGTCACTGATCTATTTTAGTAGATGTAACACACTGTAGCAATTTGGAATGCCTGCTTTATGCAAGGCATAAATGTGAGAATTCACTAGCTGAGACCAATTCACCTTGTTAGCTTTGACAGGAGTGATCCTTGCTGTTCCTGAACATCATTTGAGGAAATGATGATTAAGAAGCACCAGTATTTGTGGGATGGTAATAATTAATCTTGGGACACCTGGGCAGCTCAGTTGGTTAAGCTTCTGCCTTCTGCTCAGGTCATGATTTTGGGGTCTTGTGATTGAGCCCCATGTCTGCCTTCGGCTCAGGTCATGATCTCAGGATCCTGGGATTGAGCCCCACGTCGAACTCCCTGCTCAGCTGGGGATCTGCTTCTCCCTCTCCCTCTGCTCCTCCCCTACTCCCTGCTTGTATCTCTCTCTCTCGCTTTCTCAAATAAATGAATAAATAAATAAATAAAACCTCAAAAAATTAATCTTGCATTTCACATTTATTATATAACATTTATTATTATTATATAACATTCACATTTATTATATAACTGCCAAACCACCTTTGAACCACTTGATAAGGCACAGGCAGTGGTGTGTTGGTAACTGTCTAACAGCAGGCTCTCTGGGGAGGAAGGCCTTTGATTTGTAGCATTTGCCAAATTTTGTGGTGTAAACACTCCCACTATGGCCAATTTCAAGCTACTATTAGCTTTCAAAATTCCCAGAAGCTTAAGAAGTTGGTTCTTACAAAATCAAAGTGGCATTAGCCTGTTCCAGCATCCATTGCAGGGGCCATGCACCGATCTTGAAAATCCCTAGTCAAAGAAAGAAAAGCAGTTAACTACTCTGATTTTAAAAGTGGCTTAAATTGTAAGACTTCCTTTACCTCCATTTAGTCTTGTAGCTTAGAACTGGCTCATTAGATGCAACTAATTATGGTTCAGCAGAGATCCTAGTTTTGAAACCAAAGGAAAACTTTATTTTCATAGTCTGACTTTATTAAATATGTGAATTTAAATTGGAAAATGACTAGAGCTTAAATACTTAAACCAAACTGGGTCACAGATTTATTTGAATCTGTGAGAAATTCGTATGTAGTGAGTTTAATTTTATTCCTCAGAAAAAGGAATGTCCAAATTCTAACCCCTTCCTCCCTCTCTCCATATCTATAAATGGACCCTTTTTGGAAATAAGATCTTTGCAGTTATAGTCAAGTTAAGGATCTCAAAGTGACATGATATGGATATAGAGTTAGTTCTAAATCCAATGACTGGTGGAGATCTTCCCCTATAGGAGAAAGGGCACAGAACGCAGACATAGTGAAGGGAAGATCATGTGAACATGAAGTCAGAGACTGGAATTCTGTTGCCACAAATAAAAGAATACCAGGAGTTGGAAGCAGAAAGGAAGGATTCTCTTGTACAGGCTTCGAGGGAGCATAGCCCTGCCAGTGTTTTGATTTCAGACTTCTAGTCTCCACAATTGTGAGAAAATAAATCTCTTGTTATTTCAAGACACCAAGTTTATGATAATTTGTTATGCAGCCTGAGAAGACTAATATATATTATATCAAATTAGTAGTAAAACAAGAAAAATTAGTTTGCCTTGTTTCAGTTTTTGACTGAGTTACACAAAAGCTCAATTTTTAAAAAAAGAAATAAAATGAAAAAAAGCTCAATTTTTTAAAATGTATTTTTATTCCACATAAGAGCCCTATTTTTATCACTATTAATTTAAATGTAAGATTATTTTATTCATGAAAACTAGCCATTAAATAGAATATTTTATAACTATTAAGACTTCCTGTAACTATTAAGATCATCATTTATGGGTACCATAATTAACTAATGAGTACCATAACTAGTTTATTTAAGAAACTAAATATTCACAAAATCAAACAAATGCCTATAGACATTAAGCAGGTAATTTAAATGTGTGGATTTGGCTGGGTGTGGTATGCAATAGTGTGTGAATGGGGCCTTTATGACATAGGGTATTCATGCTGCACATAAAAGAGAACTTAGCTCTTCAACTCTAGCTGCTTGTTGCCAGTGGAAGTGTGAGTTGCCAGATCCTCGGGTTTTTCTGAGGAGAAGCAAGGAGTCTAGATTTTATGTAATAGTCCTGAAGTTTTATATGTTGTCTCAAAAAATAAAGCAAAAACAAAAATTTTTTAAAAAGGAAAAGGAAAAAAGGAGGAAAGAAGAGGAAAAAAAGACTAGTTACCTGCTTTTGGACACATCTGTGAATGTATGCTTTATACAATAAGTCATATTTTGAAAATTTTGCATAAATTTGATAGTGGCATCACTTTTTCTAAATGCCTTTAGCTGGCAATGGTTCACAATAGAATAGGCTTAAAAGTATCTGTCTTTTCCTCTTGGTCAAAGAAGTCAAATAGTAAATGATCTATGAAAAGAAAAAATCTTAAATGTCTGGAAACTCATTTTCTAAAATTTTTATGGTAAAAGTTTTCAGACGATGAAAGTTTTTTGTACTGCAAAAAGCACCTAATTGATTTTGTAAATCTGGCTTTTCATATATTACATTTGGAGACCAGATTGTTTCTATAATAAAAATTGTTATTTTATAAAGGACTTTGACCTCTCATCTTATGTTTGAAATTTTCAGAACTAGTTATTATGTCTTAAAAATGTCAACCATCCCAGATGAAAAAAAGTTTGTCACTTTTAAACCTACATTTGGGAGATGCATTTTTAGCTGTAAGGATAAAGGTGAAGGGGTTTGTTCTGTTGGTGTCATGCTGTCTTAACTTTATGAAAAGAAGGAATTAGGAACAACTTCTAGACAATGTACTGCAGCACATAGCAGCTGAGGTTAATTTATTTTGATTCTTTTTTGCTACCTACTGTGAAGTTACAATGGATGGTGACAGTTTACATTATCCAGAGGCACAGCCCTCAGCAGAAGACTGAAGACATTGTCACAGGTCAGTGATCTGGGCACAGAGGCTTTGAAAGTGTGCACAGAAGTGGACCAGAGTCAGACAAGACCTGGCTGCAAAGAGAGGAGACCGATGAGGTAGAACATCATACAGTCAAATGAGAGAAGCATTCTTACTGAACAAAAATGTTGAAGGAAAGACAGCTGTGTGTCATTGAGCAAGATGGTAGGGTCTATAGTGAGGATTAGTTTAAAAGAATTTAAATAAGTATGGCCAATTGGGAGGAATATTTTATGTACAAATTTAAATAAATATAGCCATAAGGAGAACTTAAGCCTTATTCTTTGGAGTTTTCTGAGGACTCAAATGGATTTATGGAAAATGAATTACCATAGGATTTCAAGGTGAATGACAAACATTTGCTATGAAAGATGGCTTGGGACAAAATCCAGAGGAGGAATAGGCGAATATTTTTCTGCATAGAGAAAGATATAGTAAGCTTTCTTCTTGAGAAAACTTGTTTTATTCAACATTTCCAAATTAAGAGATAAAAAGTAAATGAGAGGAGGAGGACAATGTAAATACCCGTTTTGCATTTGACCTTGTGTTATTTATGAATTAAATATCCTGGGAAATGGACATATATCCTAACGTATCTGTTTGTTAAATAACAAATGAGTTTCCTCCCCTACTTTTAATTTTCCAATATTTTTAAAAAGTTATTAGCAAAACAATATGTGGACCTAGTCTAAAAAATACAGTACTACTAAAAAGCTCATAATAATAGCTGTCTCTGACTCAACTCCTGATCCTGCCTAAAAGGTAGCCATCTTCTGGGCATCTATCTGTGTCCCTCTGGTATACTTTAAAATATTTAAATAATGAAATTATTCTGTTATTCTTGATTGATCAGTTGTAGACATTTTCAATGTTAGACATAATAATGTAGATGCAGGCTTCTGTGTTTCTTGCCAGACACTCTTTTTTGTTTTATTAACAAAAAAGAGTGTCTGGTAAGTTGCCCTAATTCTAGGATAAAACAATTGTCCATTTGCATCTGGGATATCATATACAAGTGTAGTAAATGGACCTCACAAAAAAGACAACAAAAATGATCAGAAGGGTAGAGGAATGCTGCTTGTAGACTGACTAACAAGATCTCTTTAGGGAGAACAGACCAAGGCTGATACTGGCCAGGATTAATATTTAAAAATATATAAACACCATGCATAATGTAGACACAGAGTTCTTAATTCACCTTTAAAATTCTAGGAAGTAAAATTTTGAATAAACATAATCTCTTTATTCTGAAAGTGCATTTTTTTTTAAAAAAGAGAACCAGCCTACTTTACATAGGTGCTCCATTTATACCCTTAGAAGAAGCCCTTATTTTATAGTAGGGATAGACAGCTGTTTGTGGGCATGTGTATATGTTTGTTTTGTTTTATTTTTATTAAAGACAGTTCACATTAAAGACCCATTAAAACTTAATTGAATTGAAAATTTTATCAGCATCTGTTAAATTTTTCATGCCTTAAAATGTGTATTATCTTGGATTTTGCATGGGAATATAAAATGGTTTCATAAGTATAACAAATAATACATTTCCTGAACTGAAGAATAAGGCATAATTTTCTTCTCACATGCGTACCTGGAAACCCTAAGTAGTGTTGGTTCTATGATTTGGTTGTCTTGGGACACAAATAATGAAATCACATTTTAGCTTGAGTTCAGACATCTATAAAGAATTTTTGTTTTGCATAGATATAAAGCACTTGTTATCATTTTACTTAAAAATAAAATATTTTCTTCTGGCAAACTTCATCTCAAAAAGTGTTTCCATAGAAACCTGAGAAGAAAAATGGGAACATCACTTTAGCTCTGCTCAGAATGATCTACAGTACCCAGGTATTTATTTATTTATTTAGATAAAGTTTTTTTTCATTCAAGTATTGTTCACACATAATGTTACATAAGTTTCAGGTGTACTATATAGTTATTTGACATTTCTATCCATTATGCTGTGCTCACCACAAGTGTAGTTACCATACAATGCTATTATACCATTCCTTGTGATGTACCTTTTATCCTCATGACTTATTCATAAATCATAACTGGAAGTCTGTATCTCCCATATTTCTTTACCCTTTTTCCCATCCTGCCACTCTTCTCCCATCTGGCAACCAACAGTTTGTTCTCTGTACTTATGGGTCTATTTCTCCTTTTTGTTTGTTTGTTTTATGTTTTAGATTCCACATATAGGTGAAATCATACTGTACTTATTTTGTCAGATTTATTTCACTTAATATAATACCCTCTAGGTTTATCCTGTTGTCACAAATGGAAAGATCTCATTCTTTTTTATGGCTGAGTAATATTCCACTATTTCTATATACCATATTTTCTTTACACATTCATCTATGGATGGACATGGGTTGTTTCATATCTTGGCTATTGTAAATAATGCTTCAATAAACATAAGGGTGTGTATGTCTTCTTGAATTAGTGTTTTAATTTTCTTTGGGTAAATACCCACTAATGGAATTACTGGATCATATGGTATTTCTGTTTTTAAGTTTTTTTGAAGAAGATCCATGCTGTTTTCCACAGTGGCTGCACCAATTTGCATTCCCACTGACAGTACAGAAGGGTTCTTTTTCCTCTACATCCTCGCCAACACTTGTTATTTCTTGTCTTTTTGATTCTAGCCATTCTGACAGATGCGAGGTGATATCTCACTGTAGTTTTGATTTTCATTTCTCTAATGATTAATGATGTTGAGCATCTTGCAGTGTCCAAAGATTTAAACTTGGCTTGAGATAACATTATTTATGGTCATTACCATAGATATATGGTCATTACCATTGATTATTAATAAAAGCAATTTATCTGTTTTCTATATGTATGTATATATTTACACACACATATATATATAATTAGTTATTATCATCATTAGGATAGAAGAAACTGATTTATGCAAAAGCTGCAGCTATCTGCACAATTTTAGAAGCTAGGGGGGAAAGAGTCACAACTTTTATAACTCACCTTTCATCTTATTCTGGTTGAAGTACATCCTGAGAATTAAGAAAAATCTATTTATTTTACAAACTATTTATATTATACTTCAGGGATGGTAAATAATTTTATTCCATGAACCGACCCTGAGATAGGGATGGTGCTTCGAGGAAGATTGTGCAAGAAGCCTAGCCTAACAGGTGAGAGTGATGAGTTTGATTAGCAGTGTCTGCCAGGAATTCAGAATGGAGAAGTGACAGGCTGCAAACTATATATTTACTATCCCTAAAGTTCTAGATTCATAGATGTATTCAACAGACTTGTGTTCAGCATTCATCTATTTAATTTGTATTATAGCTCAGTCTCAGTTTAAGTTTCTCTTTAATATGATCTTAGAAATATTTTTGGAGAATAAGAACTTCAAAAAACTTTTCAGATCTGAAATGAAATTTTAGATTTTTCTTCTCATATCAAAAGTCTAAACAAGTCCAATTCTCTTCTCACCAAATTGATCTTTAGAAAGGAGAAGGGATAGACGAAGTAATGAGGAATTCCTAGCTAATGCAGTAAGGCAAGAAAAAGAAATAAAAGGCATATAGTTTGGGAAGGAAGAATAAAACTATCATTGTTCACAGGTGATATGATTGTCTATGTAGAAAATACAAAAGAATTGACCACACACACACACACACACACAAACAAACAAACAACAAACCCTCCTAGAGCTAATAAACAATTATAGCAAGGTTGTGGGATACAAGGTTAATATATAAAAGTTTATTGTTTTCCAATGTACCAAAAATGAACAAATTCTTCTATGTAGAATTTGAAATTAAAAACAATCCCATTTATATTAGCACCCTCAAAAATGAAATACTTAGAAAAAGTTTAACAAAATATGGATGAGATCTATATGAAGAAAACTACAAACTGATGAAAGAAATCAAGAGAATTGCATAAATGGGAGGATATTCCATCTTCCTGGACAGAAGACTCAATATTGTCAAAATATTAGTTTTTTCCAACTTAATCTATAGATTCCACATAATCCCAGTCAAAATCTCAGTAAATTATTTTCTGCATATCAGCAAACTGATTCTGAAGTTTATATGGAGATGCGAAAGACCCAGAATAGCCAATGCAGTGTTGAAGGAGAAGAACAAAGTTGGAAGACTGACACTATCTGACTTCCAACTTACTAGAAAACTACAGTAATCAAGGTAGTATGGTATTGGTGAAAGAATAGACAAAGAAATCATTAGAATAGAGAGCTCAAAAGAAGGTAGTAAAGATACAGTCAACTGATCTTTAACAAGGGAATAAAGGTAAAACGGAGCATAAATGGTCTTTTCAACAAATGGTGCTGGAACAACTGGACATTCATATGCAAAAAAATGAATTTGGACACTGACCTTACATTCTTCACAACAGTTAGTTCCAAAATGGATCATGGACCTAAATGTAAAACATAAAACTATAAAGCTCTTAGAAGATAACATAGGAGAAAATCTAGATGATCTTGAGTTTGGTGGTGACTTTAGTCAAATGACAAAACTAAGGGCATACTCCATGAAAGAAACAATTGATAAGTTGAATAACATTAAAAATCTTCTGCTCTGCAAAAGACCCTATCAAGAGAATGAAAAGACAAGACACAAACTGGGAGGAAATATTTGCAAGACACATCTAATAAAGGACTATTATCTAAAATATACAAAGAACCCTTAAAGCTCAATAGTAAGAAAACAACCTGGTTAAAAAATGGGCCAAATTCTTGGGTGCCTGGGTGGCTCAGTGGGTTAAGCCACTGCCTTTGGCTCAGGTCATGATCTCAGGGTCCTGGGATCGAGTCCCGCATCGGGCTCTCTGCTTGGCGGGGAGCCTGCTTCCTCCTCTCTCTCTCTCTGCCTGCCTCTCTGTCTACTGTGATCTCTCTCTGTCAAATAAATAAATAAAATCTTTAAAAAAAATGGGCCAAATTCTTTAGTAGACTCCTCACCAAAGAAGATATATGGATGGCAAATAAGAATATGAAGAGATGTTCCACATTATATGTCATCTGGTAATACAAATTAAGACAACAGTGAAATGCCACTACACACCCATTAGAATATGGCCAAAATTCACAACACTGATGACACCAAATACTGATAGGGGTGTGGAGTAACACGGACTGTCATTCATTGCTGGTGGAAATGCAAAATGTTTTAGCCACTTCGGAAGAAGTTTGGCAGTTTCTTACCATATGATATAGCAGTCATACTCCTTGGTATTTATCCAAAGGAGTTGAAAACATATTCACACAAAAACCTACGTTCAGATGTTTATAGCAGCTTTCTTCATAATTGTCAAAACTCAGAAGCAATTAACATGGCCTTCAATAGGTACGTTCCCTCCAGACAATGGAATATTATTCAATACTAAAAATAAATGAGCTGTTAAGCCATAAAAGGACATGGAGGAAACTTAAATGCATATTACTACCTGAAAGAAGCCAGTCTATAAAGGCTACATACTGAATGATTCCGACTATATGACATTCTGAAAAAGGCATCATAAATTTGTCCAAACCCATAGAATAGACAACAGCAAGAGTGAAATCTAATGTAAATTATGGAGTCTGGGTGATGATGATAATGATGTGTCAGTGTAGGTTTATCACTTGCAACAAGTGTACCACTCTGGTGAGTGTTGTTGATAATTGCAGAGGCTGTGTATGTGTGGAGGCAGGGAGTAAATGAGAAATGCCTATACCTTCCACCTAGTTTTAATGTGAACATAAAACTGCTCTAAAAAATTACTTCTATTTAAGAAAAAATAAGTAATAAAAAAAAAGAAAAAATAAGTAATGCTAGAGGAAAAAGAGTAAATGTAAAAGAAATTGAGGCATGGGTACTCAAAATCGTGATAAATAGTAAAATGTTTCCTCTATGCCTCTCCTGTTTCTACATTTCTGTTAAATATGTAATATCAAGCTCATGTATTTATCAGGACACTAGGTATAGGCCCATGAATGTCACTGTGAAAAATGAGAACAAAAACAAAAAACAAGATCTTACCACTTTTTAATGCTGACTAGTGGCATGAAAACACAAGTATACACTATATTTTCTGATGAAATCAGTCCATGCATTGGCACATGAATTTGTTGCTATGGCCAAATACCTCAGTCAAATTTATTTAAACTGGCATGTTTAAGCATCATCTTTGGGTGGAGGATATAAGATAATTCTAAATTGTTACTGGTACATATTATTTCCCAAAGTACTGAAATGATAAGGTAATAAAGTAAGAGGAGTATCTCTTGGGAATAGGAAAGGGACACGAATTAAGGCAGAGGCTTTAACCCACTGAGCCACCCAGGCGCCCCCCTTTTTTTTTTTTAAAGATTTTATTTATTTATTTGACAGAGATCACAAGTAGGCAGAGAGGCAGGCAGAGAGAGAGAAGAGGAAGCAGGCTCCCTGCTGAGCAGAGAGCCCGATGTGGGGCTCGATCCCAGGACCCTGAGATCATGACCTGAGCCGAAGGCAGAGGAGGGACACGAATTAAAGCATTTCAGCAATAAGTGATGTTTTCCTGAAAAATAAGCACCACAGAAGATTCCGATAATTAGAAGAATTTGTTGTAAATATAAAAAGAAGTTTAAGACCTAAGATAGGAAAACCAGGACCTTCTCCTAGTCTGACATTTCATTTTGAATATTTTTTTTAGTGAATTATGCATGGCTGATTAGAAATAAGCTAATAGAAATGTGTGCTTTTTTCTTATAATTAAATAATAAGCACAGATATATATTTTTAAATACCCCAGTGTTGAATTTACAGTTGCTCTGTATACCATACAATTCAGTCTAGTCTAAATCTAAAACTTGCTTGTCAGTCTTTAAAATACAGAACCCTCAAACAGAGAAGACACTTTGATAGGGTTTAAATTTTTGGAAATGCTAACAGAAGTCATGTATTGCTATTAATTATGAATTCAATTTAACATCTTATGTAAAAAATATTTTTTCTAAGGTTAACACGGATTTTAAAAAGATTTGAGCCAGGCCAAGAAAGTCTCTTACCACAAATTATCCTTAAGTATGGAAAAAATACCATGTCTTTGTCTCATACGACTGTCCTATTTTCTTTAATACAAAAGAATCATTTTTGTGTGCAAATATGACCTTTATAGGATTATAAATGTCAAAACATGGCCTTTTTAATTCTTCAACTTTTTGACAGGCAAATATTTAATTTATTTACTAATGTCAGCTTTTGTACTCTTTCATTCCTAGCTCTAAGCCCAGTGGTTGACACATAAATCCCTCATAAATACTAGTAGAATCTAAATGAATTCTTTGAAAAAGTTCAGTTCTTTAGAACACAGAGCTCATCTCTATCACTCTTGTGCATTGCCATCGTCAGACATTTATTAACAGCCCTTCGTTAAAGCAGAAAAAAGTCTTGCCAGTCAGTGAAATCGTATCCTTTAAAAAAGGTAGAGTTTAGCAACATAATCGCTTCATCTGAAAAATAAAATCATGGTTAATCAGTGAAAAAGGACATGAAGTTTCCAGCTTGTGTCACTGCAGTTCCAGCTGCAGGACTTTTTTGTTTTTTGCCCACTGTCAGCACTCCAGGATCATGTTTTGATCCTTCTTATGTAATCTAGCTTGCTCCAGAAGCAGACATTGAGGCAAAAGATTCCAGCGCAAAGAGAGGAATCAAAAAATGAGATAGGGAAGGGAATGAAGCTGATAGAAGATATATACCTTGCATGTTATAATTGCTGGTAACTTGGAACTCTGGGAATTAATGTGAAACTCAAGCCTCAGAATTATCCCTTCTGTGGATGATGGAGTTGGGAGTATTTATATCCAACTTTTATGAATCATTAGTTGAGTGCGGCTCCCAGGTGGTGCCACTTCCCTGGAACTTCCAGCCTGCCAATTAGAAAGTAGAACCCAGCTGCCAGATAAAGGCCTTAGGAACAGAGGAGCAGAATGCTAGCATTTCAGAAAGGCTGCTAGCAGTAACTAGAATGGTAAAGCAAAGGGGAAAGGGTGGGGCAGAGATTGTACAACTATTATTCTCCTCTAAAAGGAACCAAGATTTTAGGATAGCTTATTCCAGGTTTTAGGCAAGAACAATTTAAATAGATAGGGAAAAAATTGTTGTCGCTAGAAACCAAGTGCATTTTAAAGGATGTTGTGGCAATGCTAAAAGGACAAAGTTGTGATAATATAAGCATCACAATAATAATGATGATAATTGTGATCAATTTGAATAAGTTGAATCTGTATCGGGCCAGGAGTTCATAATAATATAAAGTATGCAAAACATAGGTGTAACAAAAAAAAGACTGAATGCAGTTGGGCATATTTAATTTTTATTTAAAGAAACAAGGGAATGCTAATGCTAATATATTTGGGTGTGTTGTTACTTCTACTTAATGTACATATGCTAATGAAGCATAGATAGGTACTTGACTCCATATAAATGTAGGGAACTATGAGTATAGTCCTAGCAAAAGTAGCAGTTACACCAAGGACTGATTAGTACTAGTGGTCACACATAATAACCAGCCAGTAAGGGAATTGAGCTGTGAATCAGTGTCAGCAATCACAACAATAACTAAGGAGGAACAGGGCTTAACTGTGTGTTCCAGATGATAAATTAGCCTCATGAACTAAAGGAAAGAGCTAAGGGCTGAGGCTCACACAATCCCAATCTCCTGGGAGATACAACTTCAGCGGGCCTTACTAATAAAAATAATAATGTTAAGTATATAAAACTTTAAGAATGTTAACAACATAAATCAATATCCTAGGACAGGACAGTGGATTATAATAAATCTTGCCAAGTGAGAATTTTATTTATTTATTTATTTATTTATTTTAAATCTATTTATTTGTCAGAGAGAGAGGGAGAGAGAGTGGCAGGCAGGCAGAGGCAGAGGGAGAAGCAGGCTCCCCGCCAAGCAAGGAGCCCGATGCGGGACTCGATCCCAGGACCCTGGGACCACGACCCGAGCCAAAGGCAGCCGCTTAACCAACTGAGCCACCCAGGTGTCCCGAAGTGAGAATTTTAAAGTACATCTTGTAACATAACCATCCAAAGAAAATGATTATTGCACCAACCTTAAATGCAGCATTTTGATCATAGATTGTGAAATACAGACACCTTAATCTACAATCAAGATTTTTAAAAATCTTATGACTTTAAATTTCAGTTGGAACTATTAGGCAGAATTTGTGACACTTTATCTCCTTTCATAAAAAATAAATATTTCCCAACTGTGTCCACTGAAAAGGTGTGGAAGTATGACAATGCAGGAGTGATGAGCACGCAGAATGCCAAATTGTAGTATTGATATTTCTCTACTAAAAGTAATCAGAGCTCTTTGGGGGAGATGGCTGATTTCATATGTGGGGTTAGAATGTTCAAGATGAGTCTGTGATATATCATTGTGCCAGAAAGCAAAGGAGCTAACAAAAACTGACCAGGAGACTCCTTTTAGCCAAAGACTGCACTTGGTTATATCATATTTAATGTAAAAAGGCTGTGTTCCTAATGGTATGAGAAGGAGGAGAAGGAGGACTGAAAAAAAGAAACAAACAAAGCTCATGGAAACCATTGAATGTTGCCAGGATATCAACACAGTACTTTAAGTACTGGCAATTATAAAGAAAGAATTAAGCATTTATCTCGACTTTCTTTATAAACTTTATTTTGGTTCAATGGCATAGTTCTGTGAATAAAGGAATTTAGAGTATTCTAGCTAATTAATACAGAAAGATAAAAGAATTCTAGAATCACCAGTTTGCAAACACTAATGAAATATATTATTGAGGCAGCGCTCATTAATAAATGCTAGAACTATCAGGCGAAATGTTGATAGAGAACTTTACAACAAAGGAAATTAAGCTAGCCAATCCCTTACACACACTGATTAATCGCAGCACTATTAAAAGTGAAATAACATTCTTAAGCCTCTTCCCCTAAATATTGAATGTGAACCAAATAAAGCCTTTAGTACCATTTTGTAATCAATAGGAAATACCTGAAGTTAAGGAACCAGCCAGTTCTTGAGCAAGAAAGCAATCAAACACATACATGTTGCAGATGTTTTAGAGGACAATTCACTGGTTTCTCCAACAAATCAGAGTAATGAAAATAAAAAGATACTCCTCTAGATTCAGAGAGACTTAAAAACAACTTAAAAGACCTAAAAAATACAGTGAGTGGATTTGTTTGGGTACTTATTTGAAAAAACTTAATAAAATGAAATAATAGATAATTTGAATATGGGCTGGAAATTGACCATAGCAAAGAATTATTATTTTGTTAACTGTGAAGATAACATTGAGGTAATATTACCCCACCCCCATTTTAGATGCATGTTGAAGTAGTTAAAGGGGAAATGACATTGTATCTTGTATTTACTTTAAAATATTCAAGAAAAAGAGAGGAAGGGAACAGACGAAAGATGAAATAATTATGGCAAAATTATTGATGGATGTTGAAGATAGGGAGTGACTATGTGAAAGGTTACTTGTACTTGCTACATTTTTTTGTGTGAAATTTTCACAATAAATTTTTTTTTTTAAAACACCTTTTAGTAAAAGACACCAAGTTGCTCAAAAGTAAAACCTATGTAAAAGATATGGATTTTTAAAGTTTAGAGTTGTGAAACACCTTGAAAGAAGAAAACAAGTCCCTTAAACAATCCTTCAAAAACTTGTACTCTATTCTGGGTACAAGAATACCAGGCCAATTCCAGGGAAGCTGTAGCAAACCTGGGAAGGTGTCAAAATAAGCCAAAACTCAGGGAAGTTATTACAATAAGTACAATAAAAAGCTCTAAAAACATAAGGTGAAGAAATGAACTAAATCATGTATTGATATTTTATAATAAGTTTAACTGTATACTTAGTAACACATTTTGTAATTATTGTATCTGTGTGTGTTTTGATATACTCAAAAAATCAGTTATGGTAAATTGTAATTGCAATTTTGTACAAAACCAATCAAATTGTAATCAGTGTTTAAATGCTTATGAAAAATTGGTTTCCAAAGTTTTGTTTATCAGATACATGATTTTAATAAATTGAACATTAAAGTACAAATAATTATGAGTTTGTCACTAGATGTGCAAAGGACTTTGGAGATTTATTGAATTAATCCTATATACCCAGTACTGTAAAAACACTGAATTAGTATTTTAAAGAGGTTGGCTTTTTTTACTAAAGGAGAGAATTATTGTAGCCATGAAAATTGAGACATGATGCTTTCATTTTACTGAGGAGTTCTTTTTCACAGAATTCCATCCATTTGTTAGAATTCTAGTATCTTACCTTCACAGTTTGAAAAGGGCAGGGATCATGACATTGTATTTTTGCAACTATTGGCATAAACCGATTTGGTTGTCCAAAGTTTGTTTAAAATACATGAAATGTGTGTGTCTATGTAGACTGGCGTCTTCTTTAGGGAACAATTGTATTTGTAGTATGTACCACTTGATTGATAATTATGATGACAATGATGAAGAAAGATGTCATTGAGTTATGTTGATGGACAATATATCTCATGAGATAATATAAGCAATGTTTCTAAACTGCAGGACTTAATGGTCATATTTTTATTACATTAGGATGAAAAATATAGTTATTACTTTCCAGTCACATGTCTTTTCTGAACAAGTTCTGTTACTTAATTAAGGGCCTTAAGGAACATCCAAGAGACTATATACTTCCTATTATTAATACACTTTATATTTCAGGGAATATGAAGGTTCCCCTACCTTGCCCCAAAATATACCAAACTAGAGCTGCCTGTTCAAAAGAGACTGATGTGTTCTTAATTTTCACAAATATAGCATCTTTCTTATTCCCCTGAAGCAACACCAGTCTCAGAAAAATATGTCATACCTCAGATTGCTGTGTGTCAGGTTTCTCTCAGATGCAAATAGCTGTCTATGCTTATAGCTTCAAAAGTAATTTACCCTTTGATCCTGGGGCATATTAGGATGCTAAAATATAGAAAGGCCTTGTACAAAAATATAAAGTAGAAGAAGCTGATTCATGTCCTTTTTGTTCCTTTTGGCATCTTCTTTTTCCCTTACATGGTGCCCGTGTTTATGTGGTTTTCCATCATCTCCCTCACAAAACCTGTTTTCTAGAAATTACTGATGCCTGACATATTTTCTACTGGAAACAGGGCTGTATGTCTTGCTAACTTTCACACTCAGGATTCCAGTTCTTGAAGCTTCTGTTTGTACTAGATGTCTGGCACAAGAAAGACAAGACTAAGTTTATTAAGCCCTGTATAATAATATATTATACTGTAATAGCAAAAAATCAAGGGGCTGCCTGTATTTAATGTATTTCTGGATAAATTGCTTTATACTCTGTTTTTTTCCAATAAAATTGGATTTGCCACTTACTGAGCGCTTACTAATTTCTACCAAATTCTTCCTTGTTCAAGGACCAGTTTCCTTCCATGATTCCAGGTTCTTTTCATGTTGTGTCAATGTACCTCGGACAATTTTGATGCAATTTTTGATGCTCGTCCAAACGTAGACATTGGGAGAGTAAAAGTTCTAGAGGTTAAGATGTGTGGAAAATATTTAAAGACTGCATTTAAAACAAGGATCCCTGCATTTTCTTTTTGTACTGGGCCCTGCAAATTATATAGTCTGACTGATGAAGGGTAGCTATTTATACTGCACTCTAATAGCAATGATTACTTTTGCCCGTTTTTACAATGCATATAAATTGAGATACATACACAGGACGTACTCTTCTTGTGTCTGGCTTCTTTTGTTCAAAAGTGTATTTCTAAATTCCTCTATATTGTTGTATGTAGTTATAGATTTTCCCTTTAATTATCGTAGAGCCTTAATTTTCACTTTTGTGTGCATCAGAAGTACCTGGTGGGCTTGTGAAAACCTGGTGGGCTTGTGATTCCCGGGCTCCACCCCAAATTTGTTTTCCCCTAGGTCTGGGGTATGGCCCAAGAATTTGCCTTTCTAACAAGTCTATGAGAGTTATGTTGAGGCTGCTGTTCTGGAAATATGATTATGGCCCTGGCCCTAAGAATAGGTATCTAGTTAGGGAGAGAAAAGCAATCAGACAATTCCAATGCAGTAATAAATTTTATAATAAGAGTATGCAGAAAAATAAGAAGGATGAAGGTGGTGAGAAAATATTCTACCTGAAATAACTACTGGGCTGAATCTGGACATGGAGTGTTAGCTATAGAGGGAAAGGTAACTCTAGGCAGAGGAAAAAGCTTTGCGGAAGTTTGGATGGGGGACTGGTAGATCACAGAGACAGCCAGAGGAAAAAAGAAATATGTCTTGAAGTGACCAAATTAGTAGACTGGAAATCTAGCATCGGTTGAATGAATATATTTTATAATGTAAACTTACATCAATAGGGATATATGCCGGGGCGCCTGGGTGGCTCATTGGGTTAAGCCTCTGCTTTCGGCTCGGGTAATGATCTCAGGGTCCTGGGATCGAGCCCTGCATCGGGCTCTCTGCTTGGTGGGGAGCCTGCTTCCCCCTCTCTCTCTGCCTGCCTCTCTGCCTACTTTGATCTCTCTCTCTGTCAAATAAATAAATAAAATCTTTTAAAAAAAAGTTTTTTAAAAAAAGGGATATATGCCTTATTTTAAGCCCATATAGAAAAATCAAATCCTTTACATTAGAAAAATTATCAGAAAATTCCTAGGTTTTTCTCTGTTATATTTCAAATAGGAAACAACTTTACTCTTCTAAATTGGTTTATATGTCATTCTTTACACAAGATATGCACTTTCTTACTTTTCTAAAACAAATGCATAGCTACATAAAGAATAATAATAATATTTATTGAGTGCTAGTCATTGCCTCATTTCATCCTACCTAAAATCCTGTGAGGCATGAATTATTAATATTGTCTTGATTTTACAGATGAAAAAATGATGTAATCTTAAGTAATTTGGTGAAGGCCATTCGGTTAATAAATGGCAGATCTGGAACCCAGATCTGATTCAAAGGCCTTGCCTTTAAGCACCAAGTCTTTTCCTTTTGCTATTTCATATTTAGCATGATTAACCAGGTGCAATTTAGAGCCATAAAATGATCATCTATGTGGATCTACTAGGACTCATTCCTTGGAGAAATCCCCACTAGCCTTACCTTCATAGAACCAACAGTTTAGTAGGCAAGACTGATAATAAACACAAGTGGATGTAATAAATTATTACAGGGAATAATTGGGCACAAATAATTCAGGGAGCAATTCTACTTGATGAAAGGAGTAGAACTATACAGGAAGAAGAAAGCCTTAAGTTGAGTCCTATACTCCTGGAAGGTGTTTAGCAAACAAAGGGAAAATGCCTTCTAGGCAGAGGAAACATTTTGAGCAAAAGCCTTGTATATTCTAGGAATTGCAAATAGTTTCATCTGGTTGAGGCATGGAGTGAATACGGAGGAAAACGACTAACAAGTTGAGTGAGATTACCTAACAGAAGGCCTTAGAAGCCACTGAAAGTCACAAGGATTTTATGACTGAGAAGGGAAAGATTGAACAGGAGAATCATGTGATTAGACTTGCCTATTTATAGACCAAGAAGGCAGGGTGAAGGATGGATTGAAAGAAGCCAGAGAGACAACTTGAGAATTTTTCATCGTAATTTAAGCACGCTCTAATATTAATCTGTCTATGCCTACCATTTTTATTATCTACGAAAAGCAAAAGAATGATAAAAATGTCATCCACTGAAATTTTTCACTTAAAATTACAATGTCACCGGGAAGAAAAATAATACAATAGACCAGCACAAAAAAAATTTTGCAAAATTACAGATTTAAAATAAATTGAATTGTTTATGAAAAAAATCATTTCAACTTTGTTGATTTGCTCTAAGAGTATAATATTACAGAGAGCTTTGTAAAGATTTATATAATATTTAGTCAAGAAATAGGTGTAATGATGTTTTATTGATTATGACCAATTATAGGGCTATACTAGATGCTGGCCTCCTTGTGAGCAGGGTTTTAAAATACAGATATGGGCACCTGGGTGGCTCAGTGGGTTAAGCCTCTGCCTTCGGCTCAGGTCATCATCTCAGGGTCCTGGGATCGAGTCCTGCATTGGGCTCTCTGCTCTGCAGGGAGTCTGCTTCCTCCCCTCTCTCTCTCTCTCTCTCTCTCTGCCTGCCTCTCTGCCTACTTGTGATCTCTCTCTGTCAAATAAATAAATAAATAAATAATCTAAAAATAATAAATAAAATACAGATATATTTTATATCATAACTATGTACAATTAGTATTAGTATTCATATATATTATTTCATTGAAGACATATATCAATTCTGTGGAGCAGACAGGTATCATTATTTCCACCTTAAATAATTTATCCAAGGTCACATAGTAAGTAGTAGAGCAGAGATTTAAACTCAAATAAATGTGCCCTAGAACCTTACATCCTTAACTATTAAATTAATTCCTATAACATATCTCTCCCTTAGATTGGTGCACAGTAGAGAGTTAATGTTAAACAAATGCTTGTCTTTTAAATACATAAAATAACTCAAACAATACATGTGAACAAAATTTCATTGATCCTGGAGGACTTGCTTTAATAGTTGAGAATAAATGGAAATGGGAACAATATGTATTAACAGAATAATATTGTATGCATAAAAAGAGGATTATAAATTTTAAAAGCTAAGCCTAAAGTGGTAGATAAAATGTGCACTATAAAGGATGATATATGTACACTTAAAAAACTAAGTCTAAAAGGAAAGAAAAATGAAATGGGAATGTGCACATTCAAGAAAAGAGTACAAAAACAAAAAGAAGAGGAAAATTTTTGTGTGATGGGGATTGTGACAATCCATCGGCAATTGGCTTAGGTACTATTCCCTGTTAGAATGACCATTCCTCATTTTACCCTTCCAAACTGAAATTATTCCTAGCATTTTGAACTTCTATATTGTTTAAGCAGCATTTTTTACAAAGTGGAGAGAGAGTAAGGCTATTTACATGAGGTTTTAATGGCCAAGTATGGTGGTGGTATGCGTCACTTCTACCCACATTCCACTAGACAGACGAAGTCAGTCCCATGCTCTAACTGTAGGGAAACTCTAATAGTAGCTAGGTGATATACCAAAGAATGAGAACAAAGATCAGTGAACAATTAGTCACTTGCATACTCCCCAGCTATATTGTTAGTTCCTAACAGACATAAATAGTACTTTATAGTCATTTGTATGACCCATAGCACCTTAACAGAATTTATGGAATGTGATAGATTCTCAATTAATTGTTGAATAAATGTGTGAACTCTCTATCTCACTTCTTAGCTTCAGGGCCATTTAAAGACCTTCACAGGCTCTAGTCACTCTTTTTTTTTTTTTTAAGATTTTATTTATTTATTTGACAGAGATCACAAGTAGGCAGAGAGGCAGGCAGAGAGAGAAAAGAGAGGGGCTCAATCCCAGGACCCTGGGATCATGACCTGAGCCAAAGGCAGAGGCTTTAACCCCCTGAGCCAACCAGGTGCCCCGTTAGTCACTCTTATTTAGAAAACCAAACATACATTATATCAAAATATCAGTGTATACTTACATACAATATTAAATACAATTTTACCAGTAAGATTTGAAAAACATTACTGATTTTGAAATTATGTGACTACTACTATCAAATGGCAAAATTGATCAAAAAGAGTATTTATTACATTGAAGAAGAGTATCAAGACTTCATAGGTAAAATTAAATCCATTATTAACAAATTCAAGAAATAATATATAGTTTAGAAATATCTGTTAACAGGAAATAAAATAAAAATCTGTTAATAGCACACAAAATAAGAAGGAAACTGAAAACTGTAGTGTTTTTTCCATCACAGGAAGGGTGAACCAAGAACACAGTTGAATTTTGACTAAATGGAGGAAAAGGTTTAATTAAGAATAAGCTACACAATGACCTTTCTTGCTACCTTAGTAACTAAATCCTGTATCATAATGTTATTATAACAAGAAATTAAAATAAAAATAAAAAATTAATAATTAGATAATTAATAATCAGAGGTGAAATCACAGGAACCTCCCCTTCTCCAATCTGGAGATCTTAGGCTTTTGGAGGGACTTTAGGCAGCAAAGGATAAGGGTAATAATTTGGGAGAGTATATTAAAATTGGGGGTTAAATTGGGGCCTGCCTGCTTGGAAAATTCTTGGCTACTAAAGACATTGTATTCTCTACTGACTTAGCTGTGCATGACTGAAATGTTCATTCATCCATGTTACCTCACCTGGCTTAATTGATATATCATTACATGTACAACTCTACAGAAAGTGGTAGAAGACAGTAAGAGTTTTAAATAATTTATTTAAATAAAATCAGTTTTGATTGCTTCACAATAATTATATATATTAGGAAATTATTAATGAAATAAGAAGTCTAACCTAAAAATTTTTTCTAATATAAAGGCAATGTTTGCAAATTCTAAGAATGAAATTGACATGTTATAATGTATTTAAATATTTAAATATTTATATTTAGACTTGCTCCTTTTCGTATTTTGAAACTGATGCATATATATTTTTCATGTCTCTAGTGTTTGGTAAGCCCTTGAAAAGCTCAGAGGCCCTGGGCTCTGTGCCTATATTGTGTAACAGAACAAATGGTCATGCTTGGTACTTGGCAATTGGGATTGCACTGAAGTGTGGCATGTGAAGAGAGGCACATTCCTTCTGTGTCAGCTCATGGATGAAAACCAAGTGGTTCTCTTGGAGGATTTTCTTTTGACAGATAACTTTAAATTTTATAAATACATATTTTCATATTTACAAATATATAAAAATTTTACCAGATGCAAGATCCTGTGCTGATTCTTGCTCTTTTCAGTTAGCTATACCTTCAAAATCTTTATATTTAGCAGTTTTTAATTCTGTCTGAATCAATTTTTGTATATATTATTAATGTGAAAATGATAATTTTCTGGCTCCATTGTTCCCGTTAGCTGGTAGTCTATCTAAGGAACTTTTCCTTCTCACTCATCTACCTATATCTATCCTATCTACCTATATCTGTCTATCATTTATCTATCTATCTGATCAGCATTATAGAGTCATGGATTCTTTTTTTATTCAGTGAGTTATTGTCTTTAGTTTGATGTTTAAATTGCTCTAGATGTGGCCAGTGGGGGCTTCTTTAAAGTGGTTCCTGGTTTATCATGCCCCCATTTTTTGGAGCACTTCCTTATTTTCCAAGGACCTTTGGATGCTTTTCGTGTGGAAAGGTATTTAGAAATAGAGACTTGTATGCTAGTTGTGCCCCTTGCTGATAGATTTCATTGCTTCCTTTGGCAAAGAAAGCTAGAAAACACATACTCACCCCCTATTAACACACACACAAACACACACACACATTTATATACTGAGACTTCCCATTTCAGTCCCATTCCATAGAGCTCTTTCTTTATTACCCTATTCCATTTATATTCCTTTTTGCAGTGAGATCCTGGGATCCTCACATCAATGTGCTTATTTAATTGTTCTCTTCTTTTTAAAAAAATTTTTGTTGTTCTCTTCTACAGTACATACAAGAAGGTTTCAGAATTGTTATACTTCTAAAAGCAAATCTAAAAAAGGTTTAATATTTGTTTCAATTTTTTATTTTCTTTGGTTTAAGGATATATAGTTAAACTGTTTACAAAATTCAAAAGTTACTTAGATTTTTTAAAATCTTCTTTCAGCCTCCCTACCAAATTTTGAAGTCTAGATAATTCCTACTCTTTTTTAAAACTTAGATATCACTTTCTAATAGATGCCTTTCCACACTGTCCATGTTAGGTTAGGTTTGTTTGTTAGATGATCTCATGGGATTCTCTTCTTTTCCTGTGTAGGACTTTTTGTCTTTAATATTTGTTATTTGCTGTCTTTCCTAATATGCCATAAGTTTCAAAAGAACAGAGATAATGTCTCTCATATAATCTCCTATTCCCCTCTGAACACATAGTTGGTATGAAATAAATGTTCATTGGATAAAGAATTCTAATAGTTGCTACAGGAATGTAGAAAAAGGAGGAATTATAAAAGGTTGTTTGTTACCTTTCTTTTTCCTCTCATTATTCCAGCCTTTTTCTTTCCTCTTCCAGAGGCAGAGATGTTTTCTGTTTACTTGACAAACATTTGTTAAGAGACAGTTATTAAAACACCTAATGCATATTTCCTGGGCACTAAAATACAGATGTTACACAGGAGGTTAAGATCTAGTGCCCAAATGTATTGTATGGTGACTCAAGAAATCAATCAACTGAGATTATTCAAAGACCCCAGAAGGGTTGGGGTAAATTGGTTTCTACATTCATCTGCCTTAAAAGGTAGATATTCTTGTTTGATTAATGATCAGTACACTTCCATGTTCATTTTTAAAGATGTTTCTGCTAAGTATGCTTTCTCTTCAAGGGTTAAATGTAAAAATAGAACTTCTTGCTTGAGGAGCCTCTGAATTAGGTTCTGCGTATAAGTGTGAAAAACTATTACTGACAGAATTTCAGTGTAAATAATTGTAAGTAATTTTTTAAGGATAGGTCTAGAGCTATGTGACTTCTTCCAATTTGGACCCTCCAAATGAAAACCATGAGCCCATGACTAAATTGAATTTTTCATTATGTATTAGAAAACAGTAAAGAGGAAACAAAGCAATGGGAACAATGATAAGAACCTCTCTGGAAGGAATTTAAATGAAGTAGGAAGTAAATTAATATGAAGTTATTTCTGTCACGTGATTTTCCTTCTTCAGTTGTGGCTAAGTCCCTGGATTTTTGTGCCATTTTCTTCATACCCTAAATCAGAATTTTGCTTGTTTCTGTTGAATTCAATGCTCAGTTGATTAAGTTACTTTACTTTACCTTAGCTCCTGGAAAAAACTGGAGGATAATCAAAGAAAGAATGCAAAAAGAGACACTGTGGTATCATGGACTAGGATGGACTTTGAACCAGGAAAGTCCTATCTCTATATCTCAGCTCTACTAGCTAGAAAGCCTTAAACAAAGCTAATTTTTCTAAGTTTCATGTTCTGCATTACTAAAATGATGAGTTTTTTTTTTCAGGATATTTTTGGGAAAGTTGAAATTATATACAGTAATATTCCTCACACTGTGCCTGGTGCAGAGTGAGTATAAATCTGTAGTAATTATGTGGGTTCTTTCTCTTCTCTGTATCTACAAGCAATTACTGGGTATCTATTATGTGTTCTGTGGACTAAGTGGGATATAAATGAATTGTAAGTTACACAGTTGTTAAAAAGACAGCAGAACATAGAATCTACAGTTTTGCAGAGTCTTATAGAGGATTCAGCTTGGATCCATTGCAGTTACAACATGTGATATAAAGATGATAAGAGCCCAGGAGTGGCTGATATTCTTAAAGTCAAGCACATAAGCCAAATCAATGACATCTTTCCACAAACACAAAATCTATGGTCATTGTGCCACGTGTGGGACAAAATTCAAATCTGTGATAGAAATTGTCATTAAAAATGTAGGATTGGTTCTACAAATTCTGAAATTCTTAACAAATTTATCAAGAGAAGTTTGCAGAAGACAGAAGCTAGGGAAGAGCTGCTTCTCAGAGCTGGGATACAGAGCAGGGACTGAGTCTCAAGAACTAAGTAGAACACTTCTTTTTAAGGCAGGGCTTTTAAGGCAGAGAAGTAGTAAGTATGATTGGATGATGAGATAATACAAAGAATAGGATTATCTGAGAGGGAGATGAACCATGAGATATTATAGACCCCAGGAAACGATCTGAGGGTCTCAGAAGGAAAGGGAGTGGGGACAGGGGGTGACAGGGTGATGGGTATTAAGGAGGGCACATGTTATGATGTGCATTGGGTATTATGCATAACTAATGAATCATTGAACACTACATGAAAAACTAATGATGTACTATACAGTGGATAACTGAAAATTAAAAAAAAAGAATAGGATTACCAAAATCAGACACACAAATGAGAAATTTGGGCCAGGAACAAGTTTTAATAAGGATTTCAGGGACATAATCAGGAGACATAGGGGAGGGAAGAAAAGATCTGACATAGTGCACCTTACTGGGTCCTTCTTTTTTTCCCCCGCCTCTCTGCAGCAGGATGTTCCCTGATTAATATATGAAGTCTCCAATGAAGTATGTCGTTAATTATGGAGGAAGAGCTGTTTGGGTTGTAAAACATCTCCATTTTAAACTCAAATAGTTACATAGTTTATGTGACATTTTTCCAGGAAGCTGTCTATAAATCCATAGATTCCAGGCATTTCTAAAGTAAAAAATAATTTTATAACAGGTACATACTGCTACCCATGAGGACTGTATGGCTAGCAAATACCATTTGTTTGTTTCCTAGGAGTCATTAGCCTTAGCACATTTATGAGGATATTTGACCAGGTCATCTTTTCTTTCCTGGAGGTATCCCCTGTTAGTTGAGGAGAGTGAATTGCAAATCCGTTTAATTATTTACTTTCCAGGTGATGAGACCCAGAAAATTGGAAGCAAGCCAAATTCCCTCCTTCCTGAATCTGGAATTTTGAAGTTTGACTTAAGGATGGAACTAGTAGGTGGGAGGAATACAAAACTGAAGAAAAACTCAAGAAACTTTAGTGCTTGTCCTTACACTCAGTGAATAAATATACTCTATACCATTAAAGCTTAAAAAGGATAAATGATATATAATAGATATAAAATGCCTTGAGTGTATGGATAAAGGAAGATCAGGTGAATAGGAGTAACCAGGAAGGCTTTGTGATCTTCTTTGTTTACCTTCTCTTTTAATTCAATCCTTTCTCTCAGCCTGTAATGCACTGAGAGAGATTTCTGTAGTCTACTAATGAGTGAATTTCTCTCAAGCCAAGACTCACTCAGTACAAAGTCCCAAATAGAAGTGTTAAAGGTAAAAGAGGAACTATGAGAGAGGATCTTAATAAGTAGGTGGTTTCTCTGTCTTGAACAGGTTTGACTTAATTTATCATTGATATACAGCCCATTGTCAAACCTGAAGAACTTTCCTTAGTAACATCTCACACCAGTTGGGAATATTTCCATGGGTGATCATGTTTCCTCAATCTTGGTTTCTTATGCAATATTTAACACCCAAACTCAGCAAACAGGTTAATTTCCTTCTATGTTGATAATTGAAGTTTCTTATCTATTCAGTCTTTGCCTATAATTAACAGCTGAAATAAGAATTAGAGATCCTTTAATATACTTTCATTAAGTACAGAAAGAGAGGTAAGTTAGACACAACAAAGCTCATCATATCATTGACTAACAATTCCTGCTATGAGCCTGGCTGATTTCGCATCTTTTAGCATGATGGGATCAGCTAGTACCCTATACCAAGACATTGAGCAGAACTTTTAAAGACAGGACATAGAATAATTAAAGCAAACAGCAAGGCAGAGAAAGTGTTCATGGAAGGGTCCCACAGTGTTTCTGAGTCTTCTGGTAAATAATGTGAGTAGTGAATTCTCCATTACCTTGCAACTTCATCTACTGTTGTCTTAAAATATTATTTAAATATGTTTTATTGTTTTCTACATTTACATGCTTGCATTTTTCATGCTAAAATTTGAGTTTCTAGATAGCACAAGCAGTATAGGTGTTCAGTACATGTTTTTTAGATCTTAATTTATAGATCTAAGGGACCTTGGGCAACTATTTTAAAAATGACTCTTTGGTATTCTGTCCCTGCTAAGGCACCTTTCAGAATTTGTAAAGACAGGCCAAATACAATTTGTAACAGAAAATTTAAATTTTCCAGCTTCATTTTAGAAGCCCATACGCTAGTACCAAAATAACACTGGGCCTAAAGAGAAAGAAAAAGAGCATTATGTGTCATTAAAAGGGAATTAAATGACAATCAAATAAAATTCCTTTTTTTTAAAGATTTTATTTATTTATTTGACAGAGATAGCACAAGCAGGGGGAACGATAGGCAGAGGGAGAAGCAGGCTCCCCACTGAGCAGGGAGCCCAATGTGGGGCTCAATTCCAGGACCCTGGTATCATTACTTGAACTAAAGGCAGATGCTCAACCAACTGAACCACTCAAGTGCCCCTCAAAATCTATGGAGTATTATTTGAAATGAATTTTAAGAGAAAAGATAAAAAATGTTCTAATCTTTTAATGGGCTTTAATTTTTTTGTTCTTAATCCATTATTATAAGCCGGTCCAAGAAAATCTTTACTAATATTACAAATACTATCTATATTGGTTCCAATCAGAAAAATGGATGTTACTTTAAGTATTCAGCTGGGGTCTCAAAGAGGATGTTTCTCTAGAGTTTTTCCATCTTCTCACACTGCTAACAGAGACTCTTGGCTTCTCTTCAACCTTCCAAATCTAGCCTAAATGCTTCTCATCACCAAAATTGACACAGATTGTTAGGTATTCTGGAAAACATAGTTTTGACCTCTTATTTGTGATGCACAGGAGATGTAGAAAGGAGTGGACAGTGATGCCTAGTAGACCACAGATCATCTTGTATGCTATTTGTTAAGCATTAAACATTTTTTAAAGGAGTTATGATAAGGATTGGTACATTAATATTTGCATATTTGCTTCAAAGATACAATGAACTTCCTCTTCAGATAGAAACCAGGCATTTTAAAATATATTCAAGGAAATTCAAAGTGACTCTAAGTCTCATAGTTGGGAATAGTGCTCTAGGGAAAAATTTATACTTCTCTTTATCTTCAAAGTAGTTTCTGATATGGAACATCCTAGCAAAACATTTTTACTTTTGTTTCATGATGTAAGAGTTCCATGAACTAGAGTGAACTAAGTTTTCTCATTTTTTGGTATCCCAAACATGACTATAGAACAATAATAGAAAGGCTGACTTTGTTATCTTTTTCTGTTGCTAGGAAGAAGTTTAAGAATGATGGATATAGGGGAACCTGGGTGGCTCAGTGGGTTCAAGCCTCTGCCTTCAGCTCAGGTCATGATCCCAAGGTCCTGGGATCAAGTCCCACATCGGGCTCTCTGCTTGGTGGGGAGCCTGCTTCCCCCCTCTCTCTGCCTGCCTCTCTGCCTTGTGATCTCTCTCTCTCTCTCTCTCTCTGCCAAATAAATAAATAAATAAAATCTTTAAAAATATATTTTAAAAAATGATGGATATAAATGGCACTTACTACAGTTAAGTAGTAACAATGACATTGTTGAGCCAAAGGTATTTAGAAAATAAAATTTGTTATTGATTTTTAGACTTTTTTTTTGAACTGTGATTATTGTTATGGATATAATTATCAGTTGTTGACTTATAGAACTCTTTTGATATGCCAGGTTAGTGCTTTCTGTGTGAAATTTAAAAATAATGATGTGTATTAAGCATTAATATCTTCATTTTATGGAATAGGACAAATGAGATTAATATCACAAATAGTAAGTCACCCTGCCAGTAATATATATATATATATATATATATATATATATATATATATATAGTAATAGTAATATATATAGTAAACTATAGGACCTCCATTTTTAACCAATTACATGAGTATTTTTAATTAAGAGGAATTTTGGATAGAGTTAGTTTAAATATTCATTTTATACTCCAGGGAACTAGAAGCTGAAGAGTTAAAGCATCTTGCCTTTGGTATACAGTAGACCTTTGAACAACACAGGTTTGAAATACATGAATCCACTTATAGTGGATTTTTTTCAGGTAGAGTATAGTATTGTAAATATATTTTCTCTTCCTTATGATTTTCTTAATAATATTTTATTTTCTCTAGCTTACTTTATTGTAAGAATATAGTATATAATACACATAGCATACAAAATATTTAATCAGCTATTTGTGATATAAACAAGGCTTCTGGTCAGCAGTAGGCTATTAGTAATTAAGTTTTTGGGGAGTCAAAATTATATGAGAATTTTCTGTTTTAGGGGAGCTGGCACCCCAACCCCCATGTCGTTCAAGGGTCAACTGTACTGCTAGTGGTAAATGCAGAATTGTTACTATGATATAGGTATGGTAGTCAGGTCAGGCTAAGTTTGGCTGCCATAACAAATGGCCTGAAATCTCAATGGCTTCAATACAATAAACATTTGTTTCCTTTTTATAAAGTCTAGGAGAGGTCAAGCAATCCTACCCTATGGAACACTTAGCCTCTACTCACTTTTAACTGCCTGGGTCTGAGAGTGATGTTTTGGATATCATGCAAGAGAATTAATCAAATAACCTCAACTTAATTGCCAGGACAGATGGAAAATATGGGCTTCATACAGATGTGGCCAACATGCAACATTGTCCCTATCATCAGAAGTCCTGATAATCAGTCACATACTCTTATTATGACATTATTCTGCTTTTCACCCCAGAAACTCTCCAGCTTTGAAGCTGGTTTGATATTCTTTGATAATAGTATTCTTAGCTAAATCATATTTGTTTCCATAAAAACTGGTCATTCCATTAATTTTTTTTCCTTGTTTTAAGAATATTAATCATGGCTGCTTATAATGAGTGAAAAAAAATTTTAACAAATTCCCATTTGACACAAATTTCAAAACATATAGGCCGGTGGATGGAGGTGGGAAAAATAGGTGAAGGGGAGTGGGTGATACAGGCATCTAGTTATGGAATGAATATTTCATAGGGATAAAAGGCACAGCATAAGAAATGTAGTAAAGTGAAAACAAAAACAAACAAAAAAAAATAGGCAACATTCCCCATAAGTCCCTTATTCAAAGTAGATGGGGAACTCATCAGGTCTCATAGAAACAACTCAGGTTTCACATTTATTTCTTCTAGTTTTATAATGTAAGTGGGCACTGTATGCATTCCATTTCCCCACTTCACATTGAAAAATATCATGCCAACTGCAGGTCTAGTTGTATGATCTTAAATGAAATATCAATGGAAATATGTCATTGTGATAGAGGAGAATTTGGCCAAGAATTGACATTTTTTATGTTACTCTTCAGAGAAAAGATATTAACAAGACCTGAATGGTCTATTTGGTATTTGAACTATAACAAATAGAAGACATATAATGATGCAAAAATTCAAATATTTATTGAGTAATAACTAAATAAAAAGGAGAAAATGTTGATTCTGCTCTACACTGACACCTAAGAATCATGAAGTATGGCTGGACAGCTGAATATCACCAAATGAGGTGTGTAGTAGAGAGTTAACTTAGTGGGCTTGTTGTCCTCAAATCCTGCATACCCCAGAAGGAAATGGCACTCGACTAGTTCTTGGGAGACAATCTCTGAGTCCTTGGAATATCATGCCTGAAAAGAGTATCTTTGTATACCTGAGATCTTGGAACACAGGAGATGGTTTATGCTAATAGTGAAATTTATGGTGAATGCATGTTTTTATCCTTCCTCAGCCATGCTGTATTAGTTTGGCCTCTGGTGACAGTGGAGAGGGTTGGAGAGTAAATAGATCGGTCACATAAGCATAGAGTTGCTACATGAGTGACTCCCAATAAAAACCGATCCCAAGATTCTAGAGAGCATCTCTGGTTAATAATACATTGTAGATGTTGCACACATTTTTCCTGGAAGAATTAATTATTGTCTGTGCAACTCCAATAGGAGAAGGTAACTGGAAGCTTGTGCCTGGTTTCTCTTGGGCTTTGTACTATCCATCTTTTGTTTTTTGCTGATTTTAATCTATATCCTTTCACTGTAATAAATTACACCACAAATATAACAGTTTTTCTGAATTCTATAAGTTCTTCTAGGAAATCATTGTAGCTGAGGGTATCTTGGGGTCTCATGAAACAAAAGATGAATAAAAGTTCATAAACAAAAAAAATTGCCAGTACAATTATGAGATACTCAGTGTCATAATAATAGATCACATGTTTATTAAGTGTGTTACCGTTACAAAAATTTCTCATAATTTATTATAAGTATTCAGAGGAGTGAGAATCACTTCAAACCATAGAGGTTGAACAAGTGGAAGAAGAGTCAGGATGTTAACCTGGCTCTCAAAGGGCTCAGGAGAGGAAAGAAAACAGAATAAAATAAGGAAAATACAACCCAGGGCCAGAGGACAGTAAGCAGAATACCTTGACTGAAGTGTGAATTTGAAAAAGGTAAGTAAAGAGTTAAGCCTGAAAATGTAGACAGGGAACAAACTGTAGGGTGTTAATGCTGCTGTTTACCATAAAACAAAAAGCTGAACTTTCAATAAATTAAGCTAATCAAATACCAGAAAGTTTCTGTATAGAGAGAGTTCCCTATAGGGGGTCTCCATATGCTGCTAAATTCTAATCATAAAGTGAGTGTTACTGCCAGAAAAAAGTAATAATATTCTAGTGAGGTTCCACATGTATCCCATTACAGTGATGTCCACATCAAATTTACACAATTTATTACCACAAAATTAGGTTGTCTTCAGCCAGAAATTTTTTTTAAGATTTTATTTACTTTTTGACAGAGAGAGAGACCACAAGTAGGCAGAGAGGCAGGCAGAGAGAGATGGCCGGGGGCGGGGCGGGGGGGGAGAAGCAGGCTCCCTGCTGAGTAGAGAGCCAGATGTGGGACTCGATCCCAGGACCCTGGGATCATGAGCTGAGCTGAAGGCAGAGGCTTTAACCCACTGAGCCACCCAGGTGTCCCACTCAGCACATACCTTTTCAGCACATTATCTCTTCTCCCGATCCTCTGAGATCCACTGAGCCACCCAGGCGCCCCTTCAGCCAGAAATTTTAAGATCAACCTGTCATCTGAGAAACCAGCTGTGTTCTTTTGGGGTTGTTGTAACATCACAGTAATAAGCATTTTGTAATCAGAATTGAGCTCAGAATTTTGATAATGATTCATGATACAAAGCTGTAGCTCAGTTTCCCTGTGGCTTCACTGGCCCTAAAATCCCCAAAACTGCTGTTTTCAGGAAGATACACTGGTATTACTTTGTTGTTATTCACTGAGTACCCTAAATACATATCATTTTCTTTGTAAGTCAGTTGTGGGAGAATGGGGTTGGAGTTGGTGGGACTTATTAGGAGGAGATGTTAGGTTTATGGAAGCGTTTGAATTACAGAAAGGCGTGAAGCCTCATGTAAATGTTAAAAGGTTGTAACTGTGGGCAGGCTGCCCCTGCATCTTCATTTCTATAAGAAAGTATACTAACTGGTCCATTTCTTTTCCCCCCAGCTGTATAAAGATAATGTTGTAAGTTGGATACGTGTTTTTATTTCAAATCTATTTCAAATCAGGAGTGAGAAACAGAGGCACACTGTATTTGACAGTCCTGTTTGTTTCAATGCAAAATTCATATTATATTCATATAATATATTCATATTATTATATTATTACTTCCTGCCATATTATTGTAGAGACTAATTTTATCATAGCCACATACTCTTACATATCTTTTTTTTATTTAAGTATAACTGACATACAGTGTTACTAGTTTCAGGACAACAGTATAATGGTTCAACAATTCTATGCATTACTCAGTGCTTATCAAGATAAGAGTACTCTTAATCCCCTTTATCTTTGTTGCCCCTCCTCCTGCCCACCTCTCCTCTGGCAAGCACCAGTTTGTTTTCTGTATTTAAGAGTCTGCTTTTTTGTCTTTTTTCTTCTTTGTTTGCTCATTTGTTTTGTTAATTAAATTCCACATATGAGTGAAATCATATGGTATTTCTCTTTCTCTGACTGACTTATTTCCCTTAGCATTATACCTTTTAGATCCATCCGTGTTGTCAAAAATAGCAAGATTTCATTCTTTTTTATGGCTGAGTAATATTCATATATATTTTTCACATATATTTTTTGTATACTTATATATTTATATAACATCTTCTTTATCCATTCATTTCTATCAATGAATGCTTGGGCAGCTTCCATAATTTGGCTGTTGTAAATAATGCTGCAAAGAACATAGGGATGCATATATCTTTTCCAATAGTATTTTCATTTTCTTTAGGCAAATACCCAGTAATGGAATTACTAGATCATATGGTAATTCTATTTTTAATTTCTTGAGAAACCTCCATACTGATTTCCATAGTAGCTGTACCAATTTACATTCCCACCAACAGTGCACAAGCTTTCCTTTTCTCCACATACTCACCAATACTTGTTATTTCTTCTTTGATTCTAACCATTCCAACAGGTATGAGGTGATGTATCACTATGGCTTTGATTTGCATTTTGTTTATAAGTCTGTTGGCCATCTGTATGTCTTTTTTGGAAAAATATCTGGGCAGGTCCTTTGCCCATTTTTAAAAATATTGTTTATTTTTTAACAATTCCTGTTAACAGTGTTATATTTGTTTCAGGTATATAATATATTGATTCAACAACTCACACGTCATCTAGTGCTCATCACAGCAAGTGCGCTCCTAAATCCCCATCCCACCAATTTAACCCATCCCTCCACCTAACTCCCTTCTGATAACCATCAGTTTGTTCTCCATAGTTAAGAGTCTGTTTCTTGGTGTGTGTGTGTGTGTGTGTGTGTGTGTGTCTCTCTCTTTTTTTCCTTTTGATCATTTGTTTCTTAAATTCCACATATGAGTGAAATCATATGGTATTTGTCTTTCTCTAATTTACTTTGTTTAGCATTATATTCTTTAGCTCCATCCATATTGTAGCATATGGAAAAATTTCATTTTTTTCTTCCAAGTTTTTATTAAATTCCAGTCAGTTAACTTACTTTCAGGTGTAGGATGTAGCGATTCATTATTAACATACAACACCTGGTGCTCATCACAAGTGCATTCCTTAATACCTACATAACCCCCACCCACCTCCCCCCAGCAATCCTCAATTTATTCTCTATAGTTAAGAGTCTGTTTTATGGTTTGCCTCCCCCCCCCACCACATTCATCTGTTTTGTTTCTTAAATTCCACATATGAGTAAAATCAAATGCTTTTGTTTTTCTCTTACTGACTTATTTGGCTTAGGATAATATTCTCTAGCTGCATCCACATCACTGAAAATGGCAAGATTTCATTCTTTTTTATGGCTGAGTAATATTCCATTATATAAATATATAAATATATACATATATACCCCCACATCTTCTTTATCCATTCATCAGTCAATGGACTTTTGGGCTCATTCCATAATTTGGCTATTATTGATAATGCTCCTGAAATATCAGGGTGCACATATTCCTTTGAATCAGTATTTTTGTATCCTTTGGGTAAGTACCTGGTAGTACAGTTGCTACATCATGGAGTAGTTCCATTTTAACTTTTTGAGGAAACTCCATATTATTTTCCACTGTGACTGCACCAGTCTGCATTCCCACCAACAGTGTAAGAGGGTGACCTTTTCTCCACATCCTTGCCAACATCTGTTGTTTTCTGTGTTGTCAATTTTAGCCATTCTGACAGGTGTGAGCTGCTATCTCATTTTAATTTTTATTTGTTATTTCCCTGATGATGAGTGATGTTGATCATCTTTTCATGTGTCTGTTAGCCATCTGGATGTCTTCTTTGGAAACCTGTCTATTCATGTCTTCTGTCCATTTTTTAACTGCATTATTTTTTGGATGTTGAGTTTGGTAAGATCTTTATAGATTTTGGATACTAACTCTAAATCACATATGTCAATTGGAAATACCTTCTCTTATTCTGAAAGATGCCTTAGTTTTCTTGATTATTTCCTTCACTGTGCTGAATCTTTTTATCTTGATTAAGTCCCAATAGCTCATTTTTGCTTTTGTTTCCCTTGCCTCTGAAGATGTAGCTAGTAAGAAGTTGCTACAGCTGATGTCAAAGAGGTTCCTGCCTGTCTTTTCCAGGATTTTGATGGTTTCCTGTCTCACATTGAGGTCTTTCATCCATTTAGAATTTATTTTTGTATATGGTGCAAATAAGTGGCCCAGTTTCATTCCTCTGCATGTTGCTATCTAGTGTTCCCAACACTATTTGTTGAAGAGACTGTCTTTTTTCCATTGGTTATTCTTTCTTGCTTTGTTGAAAATTAGTTTGACCATATAGTTGTGGGCCCATTTCTGGGCTTTCTGTTCTGTTCCATTGATCTATGTGTCTGTTTCTGTGCCAGTATCATACTGCCTTAATCACTACAGCTTTGTAGTATAACTTGAAGTCCAGAATTGTGATGCCACCAGCTTTGACTTTTTTTTTTCCAAGACTGCTTTGGCAGTCTTTGGGGTCTTTTGTGTTATATAAATTCTAGTATTGTCTGTTCCAGCTATGTGAAAAATGCAAGTGGTATTTTTTTAGGAATTGTATTAAATGTGTAAATTGCTTTAGGTAGTATAGACTTTTAACAAAATTTTTGCTTCTAATCCAACATTTGTTCTTCTTATCCATAAGCATGGAAAGTTTTTCCATTTCTTTGTGCCATCTTCCATTTCTTTCATAAATGTTTAGTAGTTTTCAGAGGACAGATCTTTTACTTCTTTGCTTAGGTTTATTCCTTATGGTTTTTGATGCAATTGTAAATGGGATTAGTTCCTTGATTTCTCTTTCTGCTGATTCATTATTAGTATATAGAAATGCAACAGATTTCTGTACATTGACTTTGTATCCCACGACTTTACTGAATTAGTGTATCAGTTCTAGCAGTTTTTTGGTGGAGTCGCTTGGGTTTTCTACATAGAGTACCATGTTGTCTGCAAAGAGTCAAAGTTTGATTTCTTCCTCACCAATTTGGATACCTTTTATTTCTTTTTATTGTCTGATTGCTGTGGCTAGGACTTTCAGTACTATGTTAAATAACAATGGTGAGAGTGGGAATCCCTGTCTTGTTCTTGACCTTAGAGGAAAAGCTCTCAATATTTCCCCATTGAGGATAAGATTAGCTGTGTGTTTTTTGTATGTGGCCTTTATGATCTTGAGGTATGTTTCCTTTACCCCTACTTTATAAGGTTTTTATCAAGAGTGAATGTTGTACTTTGTCAAATGTCTTTTCTGCATCTATTGAGAGGATCATATGGTCCTTATCCTTTTTTTAAAAATTAATGTGGTGTATCTCATTGATTGATTTTGAACCACACTTGCAATCCAGGAATAAATCCCACTTGATTTTGGTGAATGATTCTTTTAGTGTCCTGTTGAATACATTTTGCTAGTATTCTGTTGAGAATTTTTGTGTCCATGTTCGTCAGGGATATTGGCCTGTAGTTCTCCTTTTTTAGTGAAGTCTTTGTCTGGTTATGTAATTAGGGTAACGCTGGCCTCATAGAATGAGTTTGGAAGTTTTCCTTCCACTTCTGTTTTTTGGAATAGTTTGAGAAGAATATGTATTAACTCTTCTTTAAATGTTTGGAAGAATTCCCCTGTGAAGCCACCTGTCTCTGACTTCTGTTTTTGGGGAAACTTTTGATTACTTGTTCAATTAACTTGCTGGTTATCAGTCTGTTCAACTTTGGTTGTTTATTTCTAGGAATTTATCCACTTTTTTTCCAGATTGCCAGATTTGTTGGCATATAACTTTTCATAATATTCTCTTAAAATTATTTATATTTTTGTGGTGTTGGTTGTGATTTCTCCTCTCACTTGTGATTTTATTTATTTGGGTACTTTCTCTTTTCCTTTTGGTAAGTCTGGCTATGGGCTTATCAATTTTATTAATTTTTTTCAAAGAATCAGCTCCTGGGTTCATTGATCTGTTCTACTGGGTTTTTTGTTTGTTTTCCTATCATTTATTTCAGCTCTAATCTTTATTATTTCCCTTCTTCTGCTAGTTTTAAGCTTTCTTTGTTGTTCTTTTTCTACCTCTTTTAGGTGTAAGGCTAGGCTGCATACTGGAGATTTTTATTACTACTTGAGGTAGGCCTGTACTGCTATGTTCTTCCCTCTAATGACTGCTTTTGCTGCATCAAAGAATTAGAAACAGGAAACACAGTAGAACACATCAACAAAACTGGAAGCTGGTTCTTTGAAAGAATTAATAAGATCAATAAACCACTGACCAGGCTTAGCAAAAAGGAAAGTGAAAGACCCAAATTAATAAAATTATGAATGAAAGGGGAGAGATCTCTAACACTAAGGATATAGAAACAATCATCAGAAATTATTATCAACAACTATATGCCAATAAGTCAAGCAGCCTAGAAGAAATGGATGCCTTCCCGGAAACCTTTAAACTTCTAAGTCTGAAAGAAGAAGAAACTGACAACCTGAATAGACCAATAGCCAGTAGTGAGATTGAAGCAATGATCAAAAACCTCTCAAAAAACAAGAGTCCAGGGCCTGATGGATTCCCTGGGGAATTCTACAAAACATTCAAAGAAGAAATAATACCTATTCTGCTGAAGCTGTTTCAAAAAATAGAAACAGAAGGAAAACTTCCAGACTCTTTTTATGAAGCCAGCATTACCCTGATCCCCAAACCAGGCAAAG